>JAJMSP010000169.1:0-96776 GCA_030558495.1 Pichia insulana
CTCATTCTCATTCTCATTCTCATTCTCATCCTTACAATATTAATACCGTTATAAATAATGCAAATATTGATTCAAATTTCTTAGGTGATTTAATCCTTAACGTAAATTTGGATAATTCCTTACCCTTGGATTATTTTAAACAAGATATACTTTCTCTTGTAAAAGCTCTTAGAATACCAAAATGGAGGAAAATTGATAAAAGAAATTATAAATTGATTCATTTAAATCGTATTTCAGGTGCAATGACAAATTGTGTCTATAAATTAACTTATTCAAATTATTATCCTTTATTACTAAGAATTTATGGTGATTCTGAAAATATTATTGATAGAGATTCGGAATTATTAACACTTATTAGATTATCAAGGAAAAATATTGGTCCAAAATTATTAGGTTGTTTTAATAATGGTAGATTCGAAGAATTCTTAAATAATTCAATAACTTTAAATAAACATCAAATTAGAGATCAAAAAATTAGTAGAATGATTGCAAGAAGAATGAAAGAATTTCATCATGGTGTTGAATTAACTCAATCTGAAATTAATGCTGGACCAAAAGCTTGGTTAATAATTCATAAATGGATAAATGTAATTGATAAAATTATTGATAAAGAAAATCCTTCAATTAAAGATCAAAAAGATGTTTTCTTTGTTACTTGGAATGATTATAAAAAATTAATTTTAAAATATGAAAATTGGCTTTACAAAATTTATGGTGATTCGAATAATTTGAAAAAATCACTTAAATTTTGTCATAATGATACACAATATGGTAATTTATTATTTTATTCAAAATCTGATGCTTTATCAATGGTAGATGAAGATGAAAGTCTAATTGATGATAATGAAATTTCAAATTTATCATTAAATAATTCAGATCCTTTATCAATAAGATCAACATCTGCAACAAATATTAATTCAAAATTACCTTTAATAACAGATTCAAATTTTCAATTCGATACAAGATTGACAGTTATTGATTTCGAATATGCAGGTCAAAATTTACCTGCTTATGATATAACAAATCATTTCTCTGAATGGATGTATGATTATCATGATCCACTATATAGTTATAGAACAAATGAATCAAATTATCCTTCAGTTGAAGAAAGAATTAATTTCCTTAATCAATATGTTAATTATATCCCAGGTTCAACTACACCACATTTTAATCCAATTGTAACTAATAATCAAAGACCAACTTTAAAATCATCTCATTCAATTGTATCAATTAAACTTGCTGAATTACCTTCTAAAGTGGTTAATTTATATAATGAAACAATTTATTGGAGATCAGCTTCTTCAATTTTATGGTCATTATGGGCAATAATTAGTAGAGGTCGTATATCTTCTTCACCAATTTCACCAATTCCAACTTCAAATCAACCTATTTTCGAAAATGGACCAAATGGTGAAACTTATAAAATAACAACAACTTTAAATCTTTCAGATTCTTCATCTCCTTCTTTATCTAATAGTTCACAATCTGATTCGGATTCTGATTCTGATGATGAATTCTTAAAACCAACATTAGATGATGAATTTAATCATTTAAAATACACTCAAGGTAAAAATGGTATATTTATTGGAGATTTAATTCAATTTGAATTAATCACTTTAAACGATATCGATAAAGATTTACAAAAAAATATCAAATATTTAGATACAAATTTATTACCAATTACAAATGAAAAGGATAATTCTTAAATTAATCTATTTTTAAATTTTTCTCTCTTCAATTATATAATGTACATGTATATTAAATGGTATAGATTAATCATTCAAAGAAATCATCAACTTCTTTATCTCCCTCTTTTTCAAGTACATCATCAACATTCTTAATAATATTCTCTCTATTATTACCTCTAATTTCTGCTTTAATTCCATCTTCTAAACTTATCTCTAATGAATTATTACGTATTTGTTCACCAAATTTCTTCTTATATTCATCCCTTTTAGCATATGCCCTTTTAATACCATCTTTAGCCTTCTTTGGTAAATTTTCAATATCACTTGTAGCATATAATGCAATATATTTTTCAGTTTTCGGAAAATTTAAAACATATGCTAAATCAACTTTACAATGTTCGAAAACTCTCTTCTCTTTCTTAAGTTTCTTCTTCAATTCTTTAATTTCTTCAACATCATTTTCTTTACAATTACCAATTTGTTCTTCAATTTCCTTTAAAGCCTTTTCACTCTTTTTGTAAAAACGCATAGCTTTCTTCCTTTCAAAAAATCGAACTTTGTGATACCTTGCTGCCAATTTCTTAGCCTTATTATCAGTTTGTACTTTCTCCAATTCCAATTTTAAAGTCTTCAAAGCACGTTCATTGGCAATTTTAACATCTGCTGGTAATGTATCTTTACTCAACAATCGGGTAATATCTCTAATCTTCTTTTTGATTCCTGCACCTCCATGCATCAAAGCTTTGGTCAAATCCACACTTGCCGTGGTACTCGCTTCCTTCTTACCCATATTTCTTAAATATCACTATAATATCTGGTCTTACTAAATATTAACATATTTCAGACATACTATATATAGGAAAAATTATATGGAAAAAAAAAATTCTAGAATTAGCGCAGATCGATTATCAAGAACAACCCATGCATTTAAATTTCTAACCTTACATTACACAAAATCAACGTAAAACTACATTCACATTTCATTCGCTTTTATGTCTTTTGTTAGAAACATTCTTCAGCTGAACTTTACCATCAACTATTTCAATCTCATAACCACACTTTTCCAAAATCTCTTCATTTTCTTTATTTATTTCTACTCCCTTTGCTTCCAAAGAAGCAACAAAAGCTTGATTTTCAAGATTGTTCTCCAACAAATAACGTAGACATAAAATACATCTTTCTCTAATAAATGGCTCATTTGTGTCTAAATTACAATTATTCAACAATAATATTAAACCACCCTTTTCTCTCACTAAATCTTGATTCTTTTTATCATTGTGAACAAAATATGTAATGATCTCAACTATGATTGTCTTAACATTGCCAAAACTTTTCTTCTCTATATTTAAAATCGATTCATCTTTCAGTCTTTTTCGTTCTGTATTGTTTTCTACAATGTGAAAAAACTCAATTAATTTTTCTAACACTTCATAAGAGTTCATCACTTTTCTGAACATTTCGTATGGCATCAAATTCGAAATAATGTCAAACAATGCAATTATTTTCCTATGTTGCAACTTTAATTCATCTTCATCGCTATTGAGAGTTTCTAGAAGCATTTTGCATTGATCGATATATATACGGAAAAAATCAAGAACAACTGCACCAATTGCAACATAATCCCAACTCTCAAGTGGTTCAGAACTAAACACCATCTGACATGCAACTAGGTAGAGCAAAATTGCATTGTTATCACTAGTTTTTTCTTTCTCCATTTTATAAGCTGCAATCCCCAATATTTCATCATCAAAAAAATTCATCAAACATTGTGCAATATTTACAATCACTTGATATTCAACTGCTTCATTTAAATGTAACTCCTCTAAGTCGGTTTC
This sequence comes from Pichia insulana, assembly GCA_030558495.1. Classification (NCBI taxonomy): domain Eukaryota; kingdom Fungi; phylum Ascomycota; class Pichiomycetes; order Pichiales; family Pichiaceae; genus Pichia; species Pichia insulana. The sequence continues at coordinate 3,524 of JAJMSP010000169.1, forward strand.
AATATTGAAGTTAATTATCCGTGCACTGCACCTAACTAACTTGATCAAAGCCCCACAACTTTGTTCTTTCAAAATAGCTTTGGTTTGAGAACTTTCGCAGCATTGTTTAAGAAGTGATAATGTTTGACGAAGTTCAAACATTCCACCTGTATACATCAATTGATCTAAAACAAAATTCAAAGCCTTGATGGTATGTGCAACTACATCAGGCTCGTCATGACTTTTCATAAAGTTAAGAATACAATGAAATCCCACAATTAAAATATCAACTGTCTTCAAGGCAAGTTCTCCTTCTGTAAACAGTCCATTCAATTTTTCCAGTATGTTTGCTATGAGATTATATGTATCAGTGTTTAATTCATTGATTAAGGAAAAATTTCTCAATAATAACATCAGTCCTTTTATCAGTCTCAATTGATCCAACGTAAAAGTCTCAAATGTAACAACGCATTCCAGGTTAGAATTAATTACTTGGTGAATATTAGGATCGTTTCCCATGTTGGAAGTGTATTTCCACATACTTTCATCTTGCATCATTCTTGATGTTGCTTGTACAACATCACCAAGTTTTTCAATCAAGTTTTCAGTGTGACCATTCCCACTAATAAAATAGCTGTTAACTTCTCTTAGTAGTTCTAATTCTTGCGTATGACTAGTCATATCATATTGTTTAGATTACAAAGTATTCTTAAATTTTTGAAATTAATTCCTTACATTTAAACGTTGAGATCAGAAATATAAAATGTTGAGTGGCTCAGCTTTGCAAATGATCAACAGCATTATATAACAGCTTCTGGTTGGAAAATAAAGTGGTTTACATAAAGACTATAGAAATTGTCCACCTAATTGTCGTCTTCGTCGTCACTCTCGGAGTTGGAAAAGTTATCGACATACTTTTTACCTTCATTTCCCGGACCAAACCATCCTTCATCATCTTCCTCATCTTCTTCGTTTTCTTCTTGCTCTTCTTCTTGAGAATCCTCTTTTTCAGCCTCAATCTCATCTACATCCTCAATAACTACATCCCCATCTCTGTCTGTGTTATCAAGCTGAGGGTGTTCTAAATTCGAAGAAAATATCAGAAATTCAGACAAGTAATTTACTTTATTTCCGTAACTCACAACATCTTTGACGATTCTAGTCAAAAATCTTTGAATTGATCTCAATCCTTTAGCAAACATGTGTTTATTTTTTGTTATGAATTTACCATGTGATGTAATTAGTGCTTCAATCCAAAGCAAGTTGAACTCGACATGAGCGCTTTCCATTGCAATGCTACCAATAAATTCAAGAAGTCTAGGCACATAGACAACAGGCAAATCATACGCAACAAGTTTGATATCTTTCTCTTGAATCGATTCGTATACTTTGTGAACAAGGTATGTCTCATTCAATCTAAATGCCATCGCTATTGCGTTCAAATACTCTCCATCTTGTAAACATTGTAGTGTATTTTCAGGGGTAACATCAACATCCAAATCTATAGGATCAAAAATCAAAGAATCATCAACAGAATAAATCAACAATCCTTCAGTAGATGCAGCTGCAAACGCATTAGCAGTTGGAGAAAACCCAACACTCATAACACGAATCTCCGGTTTGGTGGATCGTAAACCTATATCACCACGATGTGATCCTGGAAGTCTTAAATCAGCTTTATGATTTTCCTCATTATCAGATATCTCCCCAGATCTATCCACAGTTTCAATAGATTGGCCATCAACAATATTTTTAGAATTTAGTTGTTCAAGTGTACCATTCAACTGCATGTTCAAGGAAATTTTAAATCTTTTCAACAAAACTCCGTTGGCCAAATCGTACAAACAAATACTATTGTTGTTACCAGCAGCTATCAATGTCAGTCCATCAAAGCTATAAGCAATTGTGTCAAAATGTTTACCACGAGAAGAATTTTTACTACTAAATTCATCATCTTTGTATCTACCTTGCAAAATGTCCTTTCTACCATCAATTTCTCTAACCATCTTACCTTCTTCAATATCAAAACATGCAATCTTACCATCCATAGTAGAAACAGAAAATTCTTTAGAATCTGGTCTCATGGATAATGCTAAACATTCAGAAGTTAAATCGAAAGGTTCACTAGTCTGTGTTCTTCCAAATATATCCCATATCCTCACGGTTTTATCCCAAGAAGCAGATGCAAGTTTAGCATCGGTTTCTTGACCAAAACTTAATGAAGAGATGGGTCCTTCGTGTCCCGAAAGCTCATCCAAAAGTTGGGATGTTTGAACAGACCAGACTTGAATACTAAAATTATCCAAAGAACCAGCTACAACAATCTCACCACTTGGATCTACTGCAACAGAGGAGAATTGAAGTCTATTAGTTGAAGTGAAGGTTCGGAAATTCCTAAATCTAATTAGATCCCAAGCCCTCACTGTTCCATCTAAAGACGATGAAAACATTATTTGACCCTTTTTAGCAAATGCTACACCAGTAACAGAAGATTGATGTTGGTCAAAAGTAGCAAGACAGAAGCCAGAAACAATGTCCCAAATTTTGATCTTACCATCATCAGATGCTGTCACTATTCTCGATCCATCTGGTGAGTAAGTCAATGCATTCATAGAATCAAAATGGCCTTGTTGCCTTAAAATATACGATTCAGACTGCCATTCGTAAACTAATAATTGTCCCAACGTTTTTGAACCAAAAGCAATCCATTCACCAGTTTCATTGATGGTAATAGTACTAACACCATTGGATCCCATAGAAAGCTGCTGAATTAATGTAAAAGATGGCATTTCATATAATCTAAACTCACCATTACTAAATCCAACAATGAAAAGATTGGATTTACTATGGAATGTACAACATTTGACTTTGGCATCCGAATGGAAAAAGTTTTTTGACACTATTCTCCAACTCAACGTTTTTTCCTCTTCTGGTAATTCTTCTTCACCAGGTCTTTCAGTATATTCCCATCTAACAATAGCACCATCTTTGGAAACAGTATAAATTTTTTCTTGTGTTTCATCGAAAAACGCTTTCACAACGTAGTCCCTGTGACCTGCTAGTGACATCTTAACATGTTTATCTTCAGAATGTAATGAAAAAATTCTAGCTGTCATATCTTTACTAGCAGAAAGGATAAATCTTGAATCTCTTGACCAAGAGATTGCTGTTATATCATTGTAATGTCCAGCGTAAACACGATATCTTACAAAAGGCGCAAACTGTCTATCTTCTGCCATATCGGGCGTTTTCCATACCTCAACGAATCTACCTGCACCCAAGGCAAAATGAGTTCCATCAGGAGAAAACTCAATACTTTTCACTTGATTCTTGAAATTAAAATGATGCAAAACAGTTCTAGCCCTGAAATTCACTAAAATAGCACGGCCATCCTCATCCACAGATATCATTAGAGTCCCTTGAGGATTCAATGCAATTGCAGCTATATTTTTTCTGTGCTCGTAGTTGAATGTAAATGATTTGTTGTGGATTAGATCGAAGACCGAAACTCTGTTGCCAACAGGCGACAATAGAGAAGTTCCATCTGGGGAAAAAACAATATTCCCTTGTCTATATACTGTTCCCAATAGATTAGTAAACTTGAAATCACTTTTCATACTGAATAGCTCTAATGTTTCCACTAGTTGGCTTGTTGAATGATGATCCAGAAGTTTTAGTTCCTTGGTAAAAATTTTCTACACATTGAAATTTTTCCAAATGCGGAAGAAAATATTATTGAATTATTTAAATCAATGGAATTTTGAGTCTGACCATCATTATCAAAAGAGATTCTAGGTCATATAGTATTTCTCATTCAAAAACAAAACCAGCTGAGACATGAGTGGGGGTGCATTAAGTAGCCGAGTTTCTAATATGAAATTCATGCAGTCGGCAGGGGATAGACAAAGGAAAGAAGCAAAAGATGCTATTGATCAGGAAGAAACGAAAAAGCTCAAAGATCTCAGTGAGTGGAGTTTACCTGTGAACACGAGAACCATGAAAGTTATTAAATCAAAAAAGAAGAAAGTGAAGAAATTAGGCTATTCTTCAATAAGTGCTATGGAACCTAATGTTAATACTACATTTACAGAGCCAGTGATAGGAAGAAAATCTATGTCAATTGTTTCACCTTCAGAAGAAGGAAAAGATGGATCTTCCGGCGCCGTTAGGGAAACTGCAGAGAGTGTTGAAAAGTTGGAAGGAAAAAAAAAGTCAAAGAAAAACAAGAAATCGAAGAGAAAAGGTGTTATGGATGCTTTCAAGACAACTAGCGATGATGAATTTGATCCTAATGAGGTCGATATGGCATCGAAAAATCTATTAGCTCTTTGGAAAGCAAAGAAGAATTAAATCTTTTCTATAAACTAAATAATACATCGTTCTAAAATTATTGAAATCAAAAGGCATCAAAAGAACAATTATTTCTTTTTCTTTGACTTTTTAGCAGAAGAACTCACATCGACAAAACTGCCTTTCACCAAGACATCTCTTGTAGCACTGTTAATATGTTTGAACCTATCTGGTCCAATATGGACACCCCCAAACCAACGGCAACAAACAACTATAACATTCCAAGCATCCATTATTGTCATTAAGTGTAACATTCGACCCCCAGCTGCGGTTTCACCATCATCATCACAATCCTGGTATTGGATACCAGTACTTGGATCCTTTATTCTCCATGCTCTCATAGCATGATTGGCTCTTGCACACCTTTTATCTTCCATTAGTTGATTGAAACAAATATCAACTTCATCGATTTTTTCCACTTTTTTGGCAAAAGAAACAAATGTAGATTTTCGATCTGTAATAGGATCACTAACAATCCACCCTTCTAAATGGTTTTGAGTCGGTTTAGCTTCACTTTGACTATGATTTTTAGCTGTTTTGGCCTTTTCCTTATTTTCGTTGTACACGTATGTTGTATATTTTTCCATATTATTATCATGAGAGTCTTTCAAATCTGCTTCATCTAAACTTGTCGTTATTGCAGCCACTTCATTCTCTTCTTGTGTTTGCCAATGATCCTCTATATCAACAATCTCATTATCACCATCGGTATCCTCACCATTATAAAGAACCGCATCCAATTCCGTAAATAAATCAAAGATAATCACTGATCCTTGACTATAAATAGAATCAAGAACTTCTTGGAACAATTCCATTAGGTACTTCTCATCGAATCCACTTTTTTCAGAAATTACATCTAATATAAATGGTTTATCTTCAGGATACCTCTCGGGAAATGACATCTGAAATACTATATGTTCATGTTGTGGAACTTTGAATTTGTAGATTCCGTCTGAAAGTTTATCAATACATTCAGGATAAATTGCATCAATAGCACCAACCTCATTTTGTAAGTCTTCACTTTCAACCATTCAAAGGGTATTTAAAACTAGTTGCTGTTGTATACATAGACGTTAATATTCGTTTTTCTTTGTGTTCAAAGCTGCGAAATTTTCACCAATATTCCATGCAAGGTCTTTTCATAAAATATAACCTACAATAAAATGAGAGGTTTTAACTATACGCATAAATTATGATGAACCTATCCGAAAGTCTGAAGAAAGAAGGAAATTCTGCCTTTAATGAAGGGGATTATGTTTCTGCTTTGGTGAAATACACAGAGGCTGTATGTGCAAAAGGAGATCAGCCGATACTATACTCTAACAGAGCGGCAACGTTTCTGAAGCTTGAAAGTTGGGAAAACGCCGTTTTAGATTGTGATAGAGGATTGAACCTGTTGACCGAGGAATCAAATGATCCAATTAAAGTGAAACTTTTGTGGAGAAAATCAATTGGACTTCGTGAACTTCAAAGACTTGATGAAGCCTTTGAAGTGATACAAACGGCTATAAAAATTAATCCTAATAGTGAATATCTTAAAACTGAATATAGTCTGATTTCTCAAGAGTTGAAAATTACTAATTCGAATTTAAACACAAAAGAATTTTCATCAACTGAAGAAAAAAATGAAGATATTGTTGATATCGAAATTATAGAGGTGGACAAAATTCCAGATGATTTTTTTACCAAGAGGGGAGTGTCGACCGAAAAAGAGGAAAGTAGTGAAGATGATTGTCAAAAGGTTGAAGTTACTACTTTAAGAAAAAGTTCAAGGAGAGATGATTTTCATGATTTGCCAATGAATCCATCATTACAGTATTTATTATCTCTTCAAGATAGATTCAAAACAGATCTAATTCCTTGCTACGAATACCTTGTAAAACTTCCAGTTGAAGCCTACAAAAACATTTTTTCTGTAAGTGGTATCGATCCAGAAGTTCTGAACATGTTTTTGCAAGCTTGCATCGCACTACTTGAAAAGCATAGATTGGAACTTAAGGGTGAAATTACTGAGAAACTAAAACTTTTCAAAACATTGCCAAGATTTTCCTTAACATCAGTTTTTGTTGATTCAAAATTGATTGACCAATTATCAAAGCTATTTAAGGAGATTCTAGGAGAAGACTTTATGATTTATTGGAGATAACTTTTCAGTTATTTTATTATAATCTATAAGGATGCATTCTTCATTTATAAAAACTATTTACTAAGCAAATTCGCCTAAATCAGGCTTAAAATCAATTATGCAATTTTGGGGGTATATAATTAGTCAATCCTTTGCGTTTATTAACTGTGGCTTCTATTGGTTGAAACAAATAAGTAACGAAATTTGGCATGTATGAATCAAAATCAACATTCATTACTCTTGCCAAAATCAATGGCACTATCACCACAGAGCACACAACACAAACATTGAACAAAAACAAAACCATATAGAACATTGTTGTTCTCATTCTCATTCTCCTTTTAGCAATAGAATATATTGGTTTCTTCAACATTTTATGTGGGCTTAACCACAGCAAAAGCATAGAATGCAATGTATCAATATATGGGACGCATAAAAGTGGTAACTGTAATAGCAAAATAAAATGTGCAATAAGGAAATCAAGAGCAAAGTATGACATTTCAATCACTTTACAAATAAACTCTCTGAAAGGTTGGGTGAAAACATGCCATCCAAGGCCAGATGTTAGCCATGCACCGCTCCACCATGCTCTATTGGACTTTTCCTCTTTTATCTCTCTGTCTAAAAGTAAAATGGTTACTAACTTGAAGAATAATTCTTGTAAATTGTAAGACGCACATGCTCCTAAAATTGATTTTGCTATATCCCAATTTTGGCATAACATCAAGAATGCAAATGATGACATATACACAAACACACTGAGTAAATGAACAATGTTAGCTATCATGCCAGGAAAAGAATTTGAACAACAAGAAACAAGCGGCCCAATTATTACAGAAACAACAAAAAATGTTATCAAAATTGCACCATTAATAACAATAGGACCAAAGGCAACGACTAAAAGTCGCAATAGCGAATTTGAAGCAGTGGTATTCGTAGAGAGATTCTGAGAGTTTGCAAACAAGTATGCTATAACTACTAAAGTAGTTGTTGATATTTTGGAGCCAGTCTGTGCAACAAATGATGAAATCAATGAAGGTCTTTGATAATTTGAGCCTGCGAATGTTGTATCGTTTTTGGACTTTTTTGTTTTAGATCCTGTTATAGTCATCCTGGTATTTCTAATGTGCGATATCCATGAGCTCCTTTTGCTACGCACATTACCGCTAGTTAGCCAAATTATAAAACATTTGTAGTCCATAAAAAACTCTGTAAAGTTGAAAGCATTTGGGTTGAACCAGAATGGTGAAAAGAAAAGGGCAGAAACAGTAACCCAAAAATACAATAAGCTAAATCTCCACAATTCCATACTGATGTATAGTAATAGCATGAACATTGTTCCTGCAAAATAAAAGCTTTCATAGGAAAATCTCGCATACAATGAGTAAAAATGAATTCTTGTAGTTGCAAATCCTCTTCCTGTAGCAATATATTTGGCACCACCAATTGCTAAATCGTTGACCAACGATTGCGAATACACACGACAAACAAACACTTCAAACATAGGTGACAATGATGTAAAATGTCTAAAAATTCGGTAAATACATCTCCACACTCCTCTTTCCAGCAATTCTTGAACACATAACGGAATAAAAGAAATTCCAAAAACCATAAAAATTGACAAAATGCATCTTTCCACCCAGTTGATTATAGGTATGAGATTGGTACATCCTATAGGCTTTCGAGGATCTGTAAAAGGAATATGTTTGTTATACGAGCAGATTATTGAGTCATTAGTGAGGGCGGCCAAGTGGATTGAAAATAGCAGAAAAAGTTTCATTGATAACAGTATAAAAACATTGTTTAAATGAAACCCTGGATGAGCATAGAAAAATGACAAAAATCTATCTAGTGGTAATTGTGTACCAAGATAAAAGTATTCCCTCGAGAGTATTTGCTCACTCATGCCTGATCCAATCTTTGTTGTAAAATTTAAAATAGAGCAAAATCCAAGGTCTCTTCCTTTACCACATTGAAAGTACTCACAATGTTTGATTCTGCCACCTCGCAGGAGGGCGTTCATACCAGCATATATATCTTCGTTAAGATGCAACCCCCTTTGAGACTTTGATACACCACCCCTTGTCGTCATAAATATAGTATTGAGAAAATCTGGATGGCCATAATGAAGCTTTCCGCCCACTTGAGCCAATGTTCGTGCAAAAAGTGTACCAAAGGTTTGTTCTTTTCCTGCTGCAATATCTCCAAGAACACCAATATTTTCGGAAAATATATATTCCCTGGTGCCTAAAATTGCCACCGGGTGTTGGTTGTCTGGCGAAGTTGACATATCGTATGGATCAAAAGTATAAGGATCAATTGGTGTTTCATATTCCTCAAACTCATTTAACACACTTCTTATTTTCAAACATTCTTCTAAATAGTTGTCTTGATTTGCATCGATAAGTTGAACATATTCTCCTCTACAGAAGATAATCGCATGATTTTGATTATCCGATTTACCATCTCCCAAAATTGGTTTTCCTGATAGCCTGATCCTGTACTTTGGTTTGCGCTCGCCGTTGAGATCAATATCAGAATGGCCATCAATCAAGCAGGAATAATAAACAAGCAGTCCGGTGGTTTCATCTGTTTCAACATCAAGATACGCAACTTGCAATTCAGGATAAACTCTCATCAAGTATTCTTTTGCATGTTGTTGTTCTGCATTAAATTCTTTCAGCCTTTGTAATGAAGCAACAAGTCTAAACTTCCGTTGAGCAATAACATTTGCATGCTCCACATTAACCACATCATCAAGTTTGGGATCTGAGCATTCAGCAGAATGTAAAAGTTTAATCGCTCTAGAATAGTTCATGAATCCAGATATGGTCCGATACAACGTTTGGGATCTCAAAGATGACCAAACTCTTGTTCTCAAAATGTATTCAGGAGTTGCAGATTTAAATCCAACAGTGTAAAAGGGAACATCATTCATATCTTTTTCATTTTTTTCATCGTCGTAATCCTCCGAAGCCATTATCTTTGTATCTTTAACAAAATTGTGCCACTCATCTGGATACAAATGTTTTAAGTATTCCAACAAGGTAATATTGGAATAGCCTTCTTCTCTTCTGATAATTTCCTGCAACGATAACATGATCTTTTCGGAATAATGAGGGACAAGAACTGAAAATGATGGCATTTTTTCAAGAGGCATTGCTGGAGCAATCGAAGTTGATAAGGAATGAGCAAAAAACGATAGTCTTCTCATAGCCTCAGAATCCGACTTCAAACGATCCCCATTACTACTAGAGCTATCACCATCCTCCTGTTGGATAAAAAAAGGTGGCTCAGTAATGGTGTCACTTCCATCTTCACTTAAATCACCATGATAAATCAAATATTCAAGATGGTCAATATTTATAACATGTTCTCTGTACATTCCAATAACTATGGAGTTCCATACTTTCATTACAGTAACTTTTTTTTTGATTTCATTCTGTTTGTTAACAAAATTTTGATTCAATACCTTGGAAAGAATTCTATGAGGGAGTCTAAAAAACATATTTCTCCAGGGAGTCCAGATTGACACACCACAGTAAAATGATCTTGCAACAGAGAACGCTGTATTCCAGATGATATACCAAAGGTATGTATCCAAAAAGAACAATACTAAATTTGTAGCAAATAGCAAACCTAAAATGATTTTAGATTCTAATTGACACAACACTGGCCCAAACCACTCTTCTCCTAGACAACGGTCTACTTTGATAATACTCAATTCCCTGACGGGATCTCTTATACTCAAAGTTAGAAAGAAATAGGATTCAGTAAACTTAGAAACAAAAACACCACCCCATAATCCTAGAGAGGCTAAAGCTTTCTTTCCCTTGAGTGTATAAATGGAATTTGTAAAATACATTGATGGCAAAAAGCGCCTATTTTCTTCAGTATAATAGTTACCTGTAATGTTCGATAAAGGAACTACCGAAAAATAAACCACAACTATCAATGATATCGTAAATTGGGCTACTGCTATCGTATAAGTGAGTGGTGATGTGTCTAACGTTCCCGTGATATAATAGACATAGATTGTTGGTAATGTGGTGATAATAATGCAAAACAAAACAAAAGCAAATCTTGAAAAGATTGGAAGTGCTCCTGGAAAGCTTCTTGGGACAAAGAAAAATTCTAGTATCAATGACAGGAGATTGACACTACTCACTATTGGACCTGCAAGTGAAAGCAGAGTGAGCGTAGCCAAAAGAGGGGGTTGATTATCAGCAGTTATTAAATACCGATGGGTATATAATGTGGGACAGTTGAAGCAAGTATAGTACCAGAACACGCCCAAATGAATATTCCATACCCTATTAAAGTCAAGCAGAACATGAAACCATGATCTAGTTTCAAGGTATGTTTTATGCACAGATCTTTCCCAATTTATCTGGTTCAAATATAAATACCTTTCATAGGGTTGATAGTCAAAAAACTTACTTTTATCATATAATTCCAATCTTTCAAGAGACTTTCTGTACCAAAAAGTCTGGTTGAGATCATCATAACCAATGATGTTTTTATGATCTTTGTTTCTTGCAATCCAATTATCATTTTTAAAAACATACAATTGATCTTTATAATAATTGTAAAGAGGGGTTATAGCGTGGTCTAGAAAACTGTGAGTCAATGGCTGAATCTCATTTGTGAAGTCGAGTGAGTAAAACGAATCAACACAAGCTTTGAAAATAAAACAAAGGCATTCCGGCATAAACCTCAAATTATTTGCTTCACCCCAGACTAATAGATATATGGCAAGTTGGATAATACAATCTTCAGCAAGGAAAGAATTAGTTGTTTCGGCCCAATTTCTTTGAGATTCCTTCAAAGAGATGTTTATGGAAGCAAATTGTTTTCTTCTCTCCTTGGATGACAGCTGATAAGACAATGGATTTGCTGAGATCATATGATCCTCTATATCCATTTGAGAAGCAAAATACCATTTCCTATAGTTTGAATTGTATCCACCTATATAATCTGCATGTACACTTCTCAACGCTTTCACGGGTCCCATTCTTGAAGCTCTAGAATCTAACAGTTTCATCAAATAGTCATACATATTCTTAGTGTTATCATACTGGAAACCAAAAATTTTAGATATATGAATGAAAATTGACTGAATTTTATCTCTAGTAATAGGTGCTGCATCAACAGACCATGCTGGGTATGGTTCGTAATATGTATCATATGTATCACTAATTCCCCTTTCTGCAAAGTCTTCATATCCGTATTCTTTTTCATTGGCGAATTTATGAGCACCAAAAACGTCACCTAATCTATCAATATGATTCCATCTGCTGGTGCTAATATAGGGTGTTTTGAAAGCACTAAAAGGCTGGGCCGTTTTCTCACTAAGCGCAGAAACAAGATCATTTCCACGCTCATCAAGACTCCCGGCTAAAGGACCTATTATAGACACCAAAGTTAGTAATTGGACTATCTCACAAGTGAGAAGTAGTTAAAGCTATATTTCAGCTAAATGAATCGGTTAGGGTCCGGTTCATACCAGGCGTCTCCATCCTGTACGTATAGTCTTTCCCAGTTTTCATAAACTACAGTCAGACAATTTGTAAGGGCAATAGATCTGTTTCTGTAAAACAGCTAATGTATAAAGTTTGTTGAGCATCATTACAAATTCGCCTAATGGCTTTATAATCTCAGTTTTGAAGATCTACAATGGGCAACGCGACAAGAATTCTGTTGTGCATACTTCAAAAGGTTTTTGGTTACAATCAACATTAACATTTGAAATTACCACTAAATTTGTTAGATATGTTTTGAAGATCATATTTTTAGTTGTTTTTGGTCATTTTTTTATTTGAATTTCCACTTTTGCAGTTTCAAAATTTTTGAAACGAAAAGAATTCCAACAAGTATATTTAAATGATTAAATTTTTTAAACAAAAATCAAAAGCTTTGTAAATTTGTTTTAAAATTAGCCTTCTAATTTAAATCAATCTTTCTGTGAACTAGCTTTTCAAAGGATTTAAAAGGAAAGAAAATTATTAAAATCACAAAAAGGTGTCTGAAATTAGGATTAATATCAAGCTCACTCTTCAACCAAACTATCAAGAAATTATTACAGATTGTTGCACTTTGAAGTCTGTATCACTACTTGACAAAACATTGCGATTATACTAGTCCCATATACTATTTCAAAAGCTAAACAGCTGCTACCTTGAAATGGTCGTGTTTGAAATGATCTACACATTTTCTTACGTAATACGTCTTGGGACACGCGATCCAGTTCTCCATTTCACAAATTGAAGACCACCCAAATCTGGCATCTTTCATTCTCAATGTTATTCAACGAATCCAATTCTTTTGCTCAGTACGAGGCATAGGACAAATTAAGGTCACATTATAATGTCACATACAACTCTATTTGCTGTCAGTGCTGTCATCATTTTGGACAACCTTCAGAATAGATTGTACGCCAAATATTACAAATGTCCACATCAAGAATCAGAGTCCGATTTAGTAACAAGTCAAAAGAAGCAGAAGCATTTCGAGTCAGAATTATTCAAGAAAACATATAAGCAAAATGCTGACATAATACTGTTTGATAACCATACTGTGGTTTACAAAGAATATTCAGATTTTATTGTTTATGTAATCGGCGGACTTGAACAAAATGAAGTGATGTTGTATAACGTGTTACAAGGACTTACAGGTGCATTTGAGACAATTCTCAACTCTCAAATGGATAAAAGATCTTTGCTTGAAAACTATGATATGGTCGTGATTACAATTGATGAAACCGTTGATGATGGTATTATTTTGGAAACTGATGCAAGCGCTATCACGGCTAGAGTCACAAACCCACCAACTGAAGATGTGAATAATATTAAGATCGATTTGTCCGAAAAGGGTTTATTGAATGCATTTAACTTTGCTAAAAAGAATATTTCTGAACGTTTGCAGCAAGGATTTTGAGTTGAAAAAGCTTTCACCCTATATCTATTAGTTTATATATCTTTAACTTCACTACAGTAATTACTTTTTCTTACTTTTTGAGTTTCCTCCTTTAGCTTTGTTATTACCGCCTTTTGGCTTGTTGTTTTTACTACTTCCTAATCCCGATCCAACTTTAAATTTTGAGGCTGTAAGGGATAATAGAAATTCTTGAGGATTGATTAATTCCACAAAATTCTCATTATCATACCAATCAACATTTTCACTTTTGAATCCAGTTGTGATTCTTTTGAAGTTTTCAATAACATCATTAACAGTTTTACCCTTTTTCAAATTACCTGGTTGAAGTTTAACCTTATACGCATACTTGTTCAACGCACTCCATGGTGCAAAAACAGGAATACAATCAGTCACGTTGTCAGTTTTGTTAGGAGATGGGAGCAAGCCTGCAATATTCAAATGATAGTTTTCTACATCATTTACCATGTTTCTGAGTTCTATAGCATCAGTGTCTGTTTCAGTAACGTCAATATCATCATTCTTCTTTTCCAATTCTTCAATAAGTTTAGTTATTTGATTTATTTGCTGCTGTCTTTTTCTTTGCTTCTTAATAGCTGCACTGACTCTTTCAGAAGTCTCTTTATTTACTAAATTGTCAACATTCTTCTTTGATTCAACCTGCTTTAAAGTACCCAGGACAGCCATCCGTAATTTTCGTTCCTCATCATCTTGCTCGCCGTACTTTTCTTTAATTTTTTTCAGTTTCTTCTTCTTTCCTCTAATCTTGAGTTGAGGTTGTTGGTTAGGAGTTGGTGGAGCAATGTCTTGAATATTTTCACGTTCACTTTCTATATCACTATTATTAACAACTTCTTCACTATCACGTGAACTTTCATCTTTCCCTTTATCAGCTTCTCCAATTGCTAGTTTAGCCTTCTCTTCATCTTCTTGAAGTTTTGTAAGCATTGACTTTAATTCCTGAACTTTATTCGCATAACCTAAGGATCTGTCTAAGGTAGTTAATTCGAGTTCTTCATCTCTTTTCAGACGGTTCGTCCTGTATTTGATGAGAGTATCATGATCGGAAAGCCATAAAAGACCTGCACCCATTACCATCTGACATGGTGGTAAGTATGTTTTCTCACGAGATACATTTAACATACCAGAGGGTAAGATTGAACCATCATAATCCTTTTTAGAAACTTCTTTACCCGATACAAACCACGGACTAATTACTTGCTTGTTTTCCCATGCTTTGGTAGTTGTTAATGAAAAAATACCTGCTTGGAGCAGAGTACTTGGCGGTAAATCTTTATTCTTATATGGATTTTTGATAAACACTTTCAAAGCACCTTCAAGATCATTTGAAACCAAAAAGTCTGTCTCATTATCAAAATATCTATAATAAATAGAATCAATTTGACTATCATCACGACCAGCAATACATAAATATCCTTCACTTGTAATGAACCAAAAGAACTTCTCAAACCAAAACTTCGGACGTAGCTGTTTAAACTCAACATTTTGTTTAGCTTCCTTTTCCAGCTTTTTCAAATCATGATAGATTTTTTGTTCACTGCTTTTAATTGCAAGAGCAGCACTTTTCGCAGTTTTGTCTTGTTTTTCCTTGGCAACCTTTTTAGCATCAAAATATCTAGTTGAATTGGAAAATGCGGATTGAGTTAAATCAATCACAACATCAACTGTCTCAAGTTTTTTAACAGATGTTTTATCTGACTTGACATTACCAGATGTCTGCGAGTGTGAATTATCATCAGAATCAGATTCATCAGAGCTCCATTCGGAATCGTCAGTCTCATCAGTTTCATCATCATCCTTTTCATTGTTTTCATTTTCATCGATATCAACCAAGGTGACAGTAATTTCATTTTTGATAAGGTTCAAAGATTTGATCATTTTAGCAATTTCATTCCCTCTCGATTGTTCAATTTTGATGAGTTTCTCAATGTTTTTCCAGTCCATTTTTTGATCCAACAATTTCTGAACAGCCGCTTTACATTCTTCTATTTGGTTGTTGTAAACATTGATTAAGTATCCCTTTTTAAAATTTAGTTCTTGAACAGTATCGAGTGCTTCTATCTTTTTAGCATGTTCGTCTTTGACAAACTGTAGTCGTTTCTGAATGTTAGCTTGCTGATTTTGACGACTCAATGAGACTTTAGACATCTCAATAGTCGTGAAAAAACGATCAACGGTTTTATTATATCCAATAAAACTTTCCACTTTGACACCTTCCTTGACTTTATGAACTGGATTATAAGGATGAAATTCATTATAGATGTACTCTAAATTTTCAGGAGAAGGTCCACTCTCCTCATCGAAAAGTGGGTTCTTATTACTAATGATAAAACCCTCTACTTCACCAACAGGAACATCTAGCAATGCCTTATATCTCGATTGTGCATCGTTTAGAGCAATCACAGTTCTTTCTAGCAATTGATCATCCTGTAAAAGTTCTAAACATGTAGTCTTAGGCTCAATATTGTTATCTAACATAGTAATATGTAACAAATCAGACGAGATATATGCAGTATGTTGAAAGCAAAGTTTTTCAATTGAAAGAACTTTCTTCTTTTCTCTTTCCTGTTGCTTTGTATCTTCAATCCATTTAAGAACTGTTTCTTTATCAAAGACTTCATTATGCACGACTTGAGAACCGTTTTCAAATAGAGATTTGTTGAACATACTATAAATTGAACCAATTTGGTATTGGCCTTCTGGAACAGTATCTGGGTCAACAAATCTAAATAACGTCATAATTTTAAGATCAGAATCTAATAGGATGATATTACCAGCACTAAAGAATTCAAAGACAAGATAATAGAATCCGTCACTGAATTCAAGCACTGCTATTCTATCATCACCAACTTGTTTAATATTGGTAAGCCTTTTGGTTTTTAAGTGCTTCCGTAATTTGGCAGTAAAGTTATTAGGCTCAGGGAGGGTAGGTCTTTGAAATTCAGTCAGATAAACTTTGAATCCAGATTCCAAAACAAGACTATACTTAGAATCAGGAACTTGAAATTTCAACAAGAAAGATCTGTTGTTGGAAACAAGGTTATAGATGTTTTGAAGTCTATATCCTTTAATGGTTGTTTCCAATTCTGATATAATCAATTTCAAGTCTAAAGAAGATATTCTTTGTTTCATTGTTTTCCTGTCATTCAATAAGTCTTTAAGATTAGGTGTTAAATAATGATTCATCAGTTTTTTTCAAAGATCTGACATTGGGGCGAGCTAGAGATTTGATATTCATGCATAATTTAGATCTTGAAATACTCTCGGATCCCAAGATGTCCATTATAAAAGCTAATCTACATCCTTTCAACAATGACAGTTGATACAACAACGATTAAACGTATCGACTCAATAGTTTCTCATTTAAAACAAAACGACTGTAAAGTTGGATTTTTTGTCGGTGCAGGTATTTCCACCAATTGTGGTATACCTGATTTTCGATCACCTGAAACAGGTCTTTACGCTAATCTTGAGAGGCTAAAGTTACCATACCCGGAAGCAGTATTTGATATTGAATATTTCAGGAAAAAACCAAAAGCATTTTATACGCTTGCAGAAGAGTTGTTTCCAGGGAAGTTTGTCCCTAGTCGATTCCATTACATGATTAAACTGTTCCAAGATAAAGGTCTATTAAAGCGTTGCTATACTCAGAATATTGATACGCTTGAAAGAATTGCTGGTGTTGAAGACGGCAAGGTGTTGGAAGCGCATGGATCGTTTTCCAAGAATCATTGTATTGATTGCGGCACAGAAATGTCACAGAAGGAATTACTTGAATTCATCAATAAGAAGGAGATACCGACTTGTTCTGAATGTCAAGGATATGTGAAACCTGACATTGTATTTTTTGGGGAAGCATTGCCTGGGAAATTATGGGAATTTTGGGAAGATGACGTTGATGATTTGGATGTGGTTATTGTAGCGGGGACATCTTTAGCTGTGTATCCATTTGCTAGTCTACCATCTGAAGTTAGCTCGAAAACTAAAAGAGTGCTGATAAATAGGGAGGTTTGTGGAGATTTCAAGGATAATCCGAGGAAATCAGATTTAGTGCTACAGGAAGACTGTGATGTAATTGCAGATTTGCTATGTGAGAAACTAGGTTGGTTAAGTGATCTGAACGATTTGGTTGAATCAGGAAAAAGCAAGTTGTCCGCTGCGAAGGATGATGAAGTTACTGAAACAGCCGAAGAATTGGTAAAGGAGATAGTTAACGAGGTTGCACCTGTGTTGAAGGATGATGCTGAAGATGATTCCGACAAGGTTGATGAATTGATTGAAGCTGTAGAGAAAATTTCAATCAAGTAGCGTGTAGCTTTGGTTAGACGTTTATAATTTTAATGTTGCTTTTGCTTTTGTACAATAAGTACATACGACAATGACTGATAAAACTCCTATATATCATTCAGTGTTTGGGAATACTTCTGAAATGTTACTTAGTAACAAATCGGCATGGAAACCCTCATGGGCGCAACAGGATAAACTGCTTAATACAAGGGAGCTGAGCACGCGTAATAAGTCAAGGAATAACCATACAAGGACAAATAACAATTCAGTTTATAATGGTTTATTAACTGCTCCCAATGCAAATGTAACTATTTATTGTACTATAATTGAATCTAGAAGTGTATCACCTGTTGTTGGGATATGTATGATCAATCCACAATTGAGTAAATTGACGATTATTGAGATTCCAGACTCACCAACATTTGTTAGAACAATAAATAAACTTACTGTACATATGGATTCCAATCAAATGCACTTGTTGCTTCCATTGAGCTATCAAAAGCGACAGTCAAATATAGTTAAGATTTTAGAAGCAAATGTCGAAGAGAATGCAGAGATTTGTTACATTCCTGATTCTGCTTTTAAGATTAATTATGATTCTTTTAGATTGATAAGCGGTAATGTTAAGGAAAGTGAAAGAGAATCTATGCGGGTAGAGTTAGGACATAAGAAGTTAGGATATGCAGCAACTTGTGCGTGTTTAATGTACCTTCGTGAACAATCCCAAAATACGTTTGTACATGAGAGTTTCAATGTTAAGTTTGAGTCTTGTGAAGATTCCATGTTTATAAGTACATCTGCCATTAGGGATTTAGAATTGATTGAAAGTAATACGTCTAAGGATACGGGTAAGAGTGTTTCATTTTTCAAGTTCCTCAATTGTACATTGACAAAAATGGGTGAAAGGTTATTGAAAAACAATATACGACAACCTCTAACTAATAAAGAGTCAATTATTTTAAGGTATGAAGCAGTTAATGAATTGATAAGTGATGAAGGGGTTTTGAGTGATTTAATTTTGGAAATGAAAGGTATGATTGATTTGGATAATTTATTTTCTGTGCTATGCAAGAAGGCGGTATCGAATTTAGATGCAGTAAATGATCAAATGATTAATTTTGTTTTACTACTTAAGAATGTTTTACTAACTACTCAAAGTGTATGTGAGATTTTAAAACCTCTTAAAAGTAAGCTTATTAGTGAAGTACGTTTCACATTAGAAAATCCAGACATAGAATGTGCTTTAAAGTTGATTTCTGAGTATATCAACGAAGATTGTATTTGGGTTAGTAAACCTGTTGAGTTGAGAAATCAAAAATGTTATGCTGTGAAAGTTGGTCAAAATGGTATACTTGATGCGAGTAGACAATTGTACAAATCATTAGTTGATGATATTTTAAAGAATATAGAAGAATTAAGTGAGAAGTATGAATTGATTTTGGAGAATAGATATGATAAGAATAGGGGGTTCTATATATTAATAAAAGATACGAAACTGTCAGAATTTGAAAATTTTGAAAATAGTCCATTTATAAATGTTTTTGAAAAGGGTAAGAATATTGAATGTACAACTATGGAATTGATGAAATTGAACCTAAGAGTTGATTCAGTTTTAGATGAAATTTATTTGATGACTGAAGAAGCAGTTGATGAGTTAGTTAATAAATGTCGGAAATTCATTCCTACATTTTTTTTACTTTCTGAAGCTTTTGCGATATTAGATTTAATTTGTTGCTTTGCTACAAAGATTATCAATCCATCTTATAATTATACATGTCCTGAATTTGATGGAAATAATATAGCAATAAAAGAATCTAGACATCCATTACTTGAATTCATTTACAAATTAGAGAGTAAACATAGGAAGGTTATAGGTAATGATGTTACTATTGTGAAGGAAACATCAAGAGTTCAAATAATAACAGGACCTAATATGAGTGGTAAATCAATTTTTATCAAACAATTTGCACTTAATGTAATACTTGCACAAATTGGTATGTTTGTTCCAGCGGAATATGCATCGATGAAGATTTTTAAATCGATCTTTACAAGATTAGCAAATGATACAATTGAACCAAATATGTCAACTTTTAGTATGGAAATGATTGAAATGGCTGATATTTTACATCATGCGGATATGGATTCATTAATTATAATTGATGAGTTAGGTCGTGGTACCGGTTATAATGATGCAATGGCAATTTGTTTGAGTATGATTGAAAAAATACGTGAGATGAGATCGGTTTGTTTGTTTGTAACGCATTTTGTTGGTATACCAAAGGTATTCCAGAATAAACCAGGCATTTTTGAATTGCATATGAGTGGTGGTGGTGGTGGTGGTGGTGGTGATCAGTTTAAGATTAATCCTGGTGTAAATGAGGTTACAGGTTATGGAATTAAACTTGTTGAAGATACGGGGTTGTTCCCGCAGGAAGTTGTTGATTGTGCAAGAGAGATTTCTGATAAGTTAAAACTTGCAAGTGCAGCAAGAATGGTTGATTCTGAGGTTGAAGGGAAACGTAATCGACAAACTAAATTGATACTCAATTGCTATGAGATGTTGAATCATGTAGTACATAATGTGAGTGAGAATGAATTGTTTGATACATTAGCTGCATTAGAGAATGAGTTTATAGAAAAGTACGATCCTTTAGGGGTTGAGGGGGAGGAAGAAGTGGAGGAAGTGGAGGTTGACGTGTGGTAGCAGTGATGGTGGTGGTGGTAGCATGGATTTTATGGAATTGCTTGATTTGAGGTACTGACGCGAATTTGAAACGAGTCAGAATTTTTTCGGTATTGAGATTGAGATTTTGAGGAGGTGATATTTTTTTGTTGATAATTGTGTTTTAGATGTATAATAAGTAGATTGATTATTTCTTTTGATAAGGAAATGAATAATAGTAGTGGGGTATCATCATACGGATTTTCCAATCAGTATACGTTTTCCAATTTACCGTCATTTATGACGAGCAAGAAGATGAATGAGGAGAAAGTATTGAATAATCATGAGAAAGTTGAATTACCGTTTATACCAACTAGAAGATTCCCTGTTGATGATAAATTTTTTTCAAGATTACCATCTGGACCGGATAGGGAACCACATAGGAGGGTTTGGTCTGCTGGATCTGATCATCATGGTAAATTGTTCAATGATAGACGAAATTTTGTTGAGAAAGATGAAAATGAGGTAGTTGTTGATGCACAAGCTGAATTTGTTAAACTTGGAGAGAATTTTATTAGTTTGATTTTTTTGTTAGGTAAAAAGAGTGGATTATGGGTGATTTGGTTGTTGAATTTGATTTTTGATGTTTTAGTTGGTAAATTAAGACAAATCCCTGATCCTTCGAAGAGAGAGTGGAAGAAAGGGGTGGAAGCAGGAGTGGGGGTGGAAGCAGAGGTGGAGGTGGAGGGAGAGGAGAAAGTGGATGGGAAGGAAAAAGTTGTTATTGCAGAGAGTACGCCAGTTAAGGATGTTGGAATGAAGGAAGTGAATCCGCTCTTTCAGAAGAAGTTGAGGGGTATTAAGTCATTAAAGGAGAAACTTGAGCTTGCAAAGGAGGAAAAGAGTGAAGAAGGTGATAAAAGTGATAATGATAAAGGTGGTGATCGTTATGGAACACATTTTTATCAAAAACCGAGCAAGGGATTGAATTTGGAAGCATGCTTTATGAAGAGTAGTATGAGGGAAAGTCCAATTGTGAGTGAAGAAGATTTATATAGTAAGGCAGACAATATTAGGAATGATTTAATGATGCTTAATGAATTAGGTGATAACAAGAAAATTGAAGGTAAACCATCATTTACGAGATCTACTAAAAGATTTGAAGATTTAGAATGGTTAGTTGATGAAGAGGAAGATTATTTGAATAATTTAGAATCCACACGATTATATCAAGAGTATCAAAAGATACTCAGTGAACGTAAGAAGATGAGACAACTTGTTGAATTGAAGAAGATGAAAGATAGGGAAGAAGTTAAAGGGTTAACACGTGAACAAGTTTTAGAAGTTGAAGAAGTATGGGAAGAACCACCAAATGATAGTTTAATAAAAAAATATGGAGTTAATATTCAAGGTAGAGATATTTTAACACTTTGTGATAGACATTGGTTAAATGATAATATAATTGATTTTTATTTACAACTTGTTAAAGATGAGATTGTTGGTAAAAAGATTTGTACAATGCATGTTTTCAGTACATTTTTTTATACCAATTTAAAAGATCGTGGATATGAAGGAGTTAGGAGATGGGCCAAGAGGGCTAAAATTGATGTTTCAACAATTGATTATATATTTATACCAATGAATTTAAATGGTACACATTGGGCTTTATCAGTTGTTGATAATTTAAGGGAAAGATTTATTTATATTGATTCATTATTTAGTGATGGTAGTGAAGCATTAGAAATGATTTTAAATTATATGAAAGAAGAAACAAGGAGAGTTTATGGAGATGGAATGAATGGTAAGAATTATGATTTATATACAATGGATGGTAATTTTGAATGTCCAAATCAAGAGAATGGATTTGATTGTGGAGTTTTCGTATGTACAGCAGTTGATTATATTGCGAGAGGTAAAAGATTGAGTTATTCACAAAAGGATATGGGGATTATACGTCGTCGTATGGCATGGGAGATAATGCATGGTGAATTAGTTGAACATTGATTTTGATTTTGATAAGGCCCAAGGCGATTCGCGATGTATAAAAGGAGATGAGTTTCCACGAATTTTTTATGAGATTTGAAGAAAGATAGATAAGACCACTTTTCTGTTAAGTTCAAATAGCAGCAATGTCAGAAGGTGAAAGTAAAGAAGTAAATAATACACTCAATACAATTAGTTCACATATATCTGAATTTATTACTACAAATGATAAATGTTATTCATTTTTGAATAATCCATCAATTATTGTTAAGAGGCCAACGAATTTAAATTTTAAATTTGTTAGTTATAGAGAACCTAATATTTATGAACTTTATAATACCAAGGGAGAATTATTAGGTAAATTACAAGAAAGGTCAGAAGGAATTAGTGGATTTTTGAAAAGGAATGTTTTATCAAGTATTAGATCATTTACAATGGATTTAATTGATAATGAAGGACATGTAATTTTAATAATTCATAGAGGATTTACAACTGCATTACAAAGATCTGAATTAAAAATTTTTATTCCAAATGATAAAGGTGAAGAAACATTAATTGGTGAAAGTATTCATCATTTAGATATTTTAAAAAAGAAATATACATTAAAGGCTATATCAAATAAAGAAGAAAATAATAAATTAGTTGAATTTGGTGAAATTGAAACAGAATTATTTCAATGGAAATTTCCAGTTTATGGTAAAAATAAAGGTATTATTGCTGAAGTTGATCGTGATTTCCATGATTTAAAATTAGAACTCCTCTCTGACAGCAATGTTTATATTGTTAAGATGGATGCAAGTGCATTCAAAGATGGTAAGAGTGAATATGGGCCTTTACGTAAGCATGGGATGTCACTTGTTGAAAGGGCAGTTGTTTTCGCGAGTGTTGTCGCGATCGATCTCAACTACTTCAGCGACGAATGTATGGGTGAGTAGTATAGTATATAGTATATAGTATATAGTAAGTAGTATAATGTAATATGGGATTAACACAGACACTTACACCGATACAGGAGAAGGCGATTCTAGGGGTGGATATTTCATTGTTGGGTGATGGGATTGCAGATAGTACAATTGAAAGGTTTAAGAGACCATACAATGTGGATAATGTTGATAATGAATTTGATTATTTGATACTATTGAAGTATTTGAATAGTATAGATGGGAATGGTGAAGATGGGATAAGTAAATTACAGATGCTACCTAATAGACTACCAGCGGGGTGCAATCTTGCCGGATGGGCTGAACTTGACAAGTTGTTGAAAAGTGTTGTTGATACAACCACCATTGATACTGATACATTGACATTGAAACAACCACTGATATCTAACGCGCTTGCCCTTTCCAGGGTTCGAACCGAGGATGAGAAGGAAACCAGGAAGGAAACCAGGAAGAAAATCGTCGCGTCGATTCTACAGGAAGTATTGTCGTCGTCCTCGTCGTCGTCCTCGTCGTCGTCGTCACCTATCGCCCTTGCGTCTGCGACACGGCTCTTGTCGCACTACAACGTTGCTGTGCCACGTGACCTGTTTACGGGGGTGAATGCTAATGCTAAGGCTCAGCGCGGCTCGGCGCATTTCCTGCTGCTCTGGGCACGTGCTGTCTCTGCGGGGCTCAGCCAGCAACGTCAGGAGGAGGCTCACGCGGTGCACAGGGCGCTGAGCCGTCTTGCGTGGGGCGCGGAAAATGAAAATGGAGATGGAGATGGAGATGGAGATGGAGACAACACACTCTATTCTGTTGAGACGATCGACCCGGTGGAACTTCTACAGGCGCACGTGACCCTGCTTAAGTCAACCACCACCACTACCATCACTACCACCATCACTACCACTACTTCCCCCCTCTCTACAACACCCGTTCAGTCTCTTCTCCACGACATTCTCGCTGTTGTGGGTGAAGACCCTTCTCTTTACACGCGTCCACTTGCAACGTTCCTGGAAAGTGTCTATGCCTGTCTAAGAGACAACACCACAGCTGATAGTGATAATGCCACCACCACCACCACTACCAGTCCACTCCACTGGGCCCAGCTAGCTGCACAGACAGGCGGTAGCTCTCTCTCACACGGCCAACACGCTCTATGGGCCCACCGTGCGGGCGATGACAAGACGGCCCTGCGTGCAGCCAAACAGGCAGTCAAGAGAGACCCAAACTCTCTCAAATGGATCAATCTCTATGCAAAACTCTTAACTGGAGGAGAAGGAGAAGGAGAAGGAGAAGAAGAAGGGGAAGAAGAGGGCGCTATTACTACCTCCCTTGACAGAGCTCTTGTTGTGCTTTCTCAGGTGGTGGCTCAGTTGGAAAGAGAAGAATTAAAAACTGTTGCTGACCCTGAATGGAGGAAACATGCTGTGCATTCCCATCTCTTGTTGGTTCTGCTTACTGGGGTCGATGCAGTGGATGTTTTACCAGCTCTATTTGCATTTGTCAATAGGGTGTTCCCACAGGATGGTGTGCAGAAGAATGAAAAGATAAAGAATAAAGTAGAGACTAAACTCGTTGCAAAGAGTACTGAATCAAAATCTCATAAATCAGATACTTGTATTGGTGGTCCTCGTGAGAAACTAAGATCTTTACTTCACAGGAATAGAGGTGGTAGTAATATTCGTGGTGGTGGTATGAGCAATAGTAACAATTATATTGTGAAGAATGGTGATAATGGTGTTAATGGTGATAATAATAATGTTAATACTGTTGATAATGTTCGTACCAACTCAATTGATACTAATACACTCTCATTTATGTGGACAACATTAGCAAAAGCTCTATATCACATCAACATTAATTCTGCTCTTGAATGCATTGATGAAGCTCGTAAGTATACACCAAAACTTCATTGTGATTATCTTGAAGCTGCACTACGAAATGATCAAATTAAACTATCAAATCTAATACGTTTAACTCCAACAACTGAAATAAATCAACATTACGTAACTGCATTACTTAAACTACACAGTGAAAATCCAACAAACTTAACATTATCAAGACTACAAAAACTACAGAAAAATCCAATTTGGTCTCGACATTCTGCAATTTTAATCGCAATTGACAAAATCGCGATTAACGCTTGGTTTGGCCTCTTTATAGATGATATTGATTACTACTAGTATTGTATAAGCTTTAACCTAATGACTGATACAGATACTTCAGCCCTACTATTGAGTTTACTTAAACCAAAAACCACAACAACAAAAATTGTAAAATATGATTTGGATTTACTATTAAAATTACAAAATTCACCTTTAATACCATCTAAATCTCATTGGTCAAAGATTTTACCACAACGTTCATTTTATAGATTACCACAACAAGATAGACGTTCAAGACGTCAACGTCAAAAGGAAAGGAAAAGAAGTGATTCAAATTTAGATTTTGTATCAAACTCAAATTTAAATTCAAATTCAAACTCAAATCAAACTTTGGATTTCGAATTATGGAAATTATCAATGAAAATCGATTCTGCTCGTGAAAATGGTATTGATTTAACAAATAATATTGATTTATCAAATGCTGTTAAAGAGTTGGAAGAATTACAAAATCCTTCAGTAGATGTACCTACTGTACCATTCCATAACTCTGTCGATGATGAATTCGATCTATTAAATGATTTAACAACTTCAACAACTCCTGTAAATTCAACTTCAAGATTTATGCCCTTGTTAAATCAGTCTATACAGACGACATCAATACAATCTCAACCAAATACCTCACCAATACACTCACAACCAATTAATCTTCAACCATTAATTCAACCCCTCCCACACCAAAATCTCCAACAACAACATCTCCCACAACTACAACAACCACCAATTCCATATCATGTTCAACCTCCTATGAGGGTATCACCCCCATCTGTATCATCCCCCTCTCTCCCATCTAATCACCCATTAATGCAACTTTTACAACGTAAAAATTTAGGATAACATCTATAATTATCTATACAGCTAAACTAAGTTTTAACAAACATGATAATAACTGTACATTTTCATTACAACCTTCAGCAATTTTAACATCACAATCATATAAAATCATTGAAATTTTATTCTTTGCATCACAATTTAATTCTGTACTACTTAAAAGTACTTCATTGAGTAATTGTAAAATATTTGATGCACTATAACCTTTATGTAATAATTCATTCTCCGTAAATGAAACAATTTCATCAATTTTACCATCACCAATTAATTTTAACAATGATTCAACAATTTCATTTGATGGATATCCAAATAATTCATCAATTGAATTATTATCAACTTTATCACCTAAACTTGAAACTGATTGTAATAAATTAACACTTTTACGTAAATCACCACTTGAAATTTTCAATATTTTAACAAGTATTTCATCATCAATTTTAATATTTTCATTATTTGCAATAAATTTTAATCTATTCAATCCAATTTCAACATTTAAACTACGAAATCTAAATTTTGAACATCTACTTGTAAGTGGATCAATTATTTTTGTAACATAATTACAAATTAAACAAAATCTTGTAATTTTTGAATATGTTTCCATTATACGTCTAAGTGCACTTTGTGCATCACTTGTCATTGAATCTGCTTCATCAAGTATAATTAATTTAAATGATGGACATGGATATTTAGCTAAATCTTCTTCAGTTGCATTTGAAACACTCATTTTAGCAAATTTTTTAATTTTATCACGTACAATTGAAATACCACGTTCATCAGATGCATTTAATTCTAAAACTCGACTTTTCATTAATTTTGGTCCAAATAATTCATTCGCAAGTGCTAAAATTGTTGATGTTTTACCTGTACCTGGTGGTCCATAAAATAACATATGTGGTAAATTTGCAGTTTGAAGTGATTTCTCTAAAATACGTGTTGTTGCATCTTGTGATGAAACTTCCTTTAATTCTTTTGGACGATATTTCTCAATCCATGGTTGTTCACTCATCTTTGTCAAAAAGAAGCTTATAATATACGTAATTTGATCAACAACTATTTTCTTTCACGCACTTCTTTCTTCTAAAACACGTAACGAACCAAGCAAACAAAACAAATCAAAACAAAACAAAACAAACAATGACTGATGAAACTTCATTAACATTACCAATGTCAAGGATTAAAAAAATAGTTAAACTTGACCCTGAACATATATCATCAACTGAAACTGCAAATTACATGCTTGGAATCGCAACTGAACTTTTCGTTAAACAACTAACAAATGATGCCTTAGAAATTACAAAAGGTAGAGATAAAAAGAAAGTAATGTATTCAGATATGCAACAAGCAGTTTCTCGTTCAGATTCTTATTCATTTATGCGTGATTTGGTACCAAAGAAAATACCAGTTGGTGAACTCGTACGTAAAGGTATTATACGAGTTAGACCTACTGATATGGATAAAATAAATAATGAACAATTAGATGATACAGTCGAAGAAGATAATACTGTTTAAATACAAGTTTTATTATTATATACACGTTTTAATTTAATATTTTTCAATATGAGTTTCAGTTTTTTCAATTTTAACTTCACCATTTTCAATATATTCTTTAACTTTTTCAATCCATAATCTACCATCAGTTGGTCCTGTAAATCCTTTAAATGTATTTTTTGGAATTGCAACATTTGCTGAAACAAGTGGTTTAAGTGGTGTACTCATATCAGCAGGTGTAACAAATGTTCTAACACGATTATAATCAATCTCATATTTAGCCCATTTATCAAGATGTCCAATACCACTTGAACGTGTACCTTTATAAAAATTCTTATTACCTTGTTTAGTCGATAATGGTAATCTCTTATTACCTGCTTTGGATTGACCATAAAATAATGTACCATCCTTATATGTCTTCCATGGTCTTCTCAAAAGTGTCGTTGTAGATGAATGAAATCCTCTATAGCTTACTCTTTGCACCCCAATCATTTTTCAATAAAAGTTAGTACTGTCGTGGTTGTTATACTGATATTGATCTGTCGTTGTGGTTGTCGTTGTGGTTGTCGAATTGTCGAATTTCAACTTTTCTTCTCACTAGTTTTTTCAAATTTCAAAATACACATTTTTTTACAAATTAAACTACGTTAACACCTCTTTTCCAACCGTACAGCCATTTCAGTTACAGTCTCACGTTTATGGTCAAATTTAACTTCAGGCATAGCTTCCCTTAACAACCTCACAAATGGTTCTTCCTCACTCCTCTCAGCAATTTCAGCAGGGACATTCTCAACACAATCAATGAGAACAACCTTTTCGTACCCGTACTCACTAACAATACCTGCAAGTTGTTTGGCAAATAACGACTCACATCCTGCAATAATAGGGGAATGCAGCTGCATGATACCTTCTCCATCTTCCTCTGCAACGTAATGTTCCCATCCTGTACTGTACTCACCATCACATCCACTAGTATATGGATACACATAATCACTATCAACGTATCGTTTGATCAATCCAGAACGCTTATTGATCATCTCCTGAACCGCATACTGTGATAGATTCTCAATCCCAACGATCGGTAACGTCAATGTCTTGCTCATATCGTAGTGTGTTGCAAGGGCAAAGTAGGACAGCCTTCAAACCGCCAAACGTACCAAGATTAATCAGTCTCAAATAAAATTGTCAAGCCACGCTACATAAAACTTTTCAGCTTTCCAGTACTTTCCAACAACGATATCTCCATTTTCCCAACTACACAACTCTTGCACGATGGAAAACGCCTCTTTAGAGTCACTTAGAGATATACTTACAAATGCTAATGGGAAGACACCACTAGCTGACAGATTTAGAGCTCTTTTCTTTTTGAAATCCATCGGTTCTGAATTTCAATCTGATCCTGTAAAGGCTAATATTGCAATCGACTACATATCACAAGCTTTCGTTGATGATTCTGAATTACTTAAACATGAAGTTGCTTATTGTCTTGGTCAAACACATAATTTACGAGCTGCTCCTGCCTTAAGAACAGTACTTTCTGATCTTAATCAACAATGTATGGTAAGGCATGAAGCAGCTGAAGCACTTGGTGCTTTAAATGATGCTGATTCATTACCAATTCTTGAAAAATTTCATCAGGATCCAAATGAACTTGTAGAAATTAAAGAAACTTGTGAACTTGCTATTGAAAGAATTAGATGGGAGAATTCAAATAAATCAAAGCAAGAAGTTTTGCAAAAATCAATTTATGAATCTGTTGATCCTGCTCCACCTTTACCATTAAATTCTACAAGTAAAGTAGATAAATTGAGGAATATTTTAAATGATCAAAATGAACCATTATTTCAAAGATATAGAGCAATGTTTCGTCTTCGTGATCTAGGTTCAGATGAAGCTTGTTTAGCATTAGCAACAGGTTTTGCTGACGATTCAGCACTTTTTAAACATGAAATTGCATATATTTTCGGTCAAATTTGTAACCCAGTTACAGTACCTAGTTTGATCGATGTAGTGAGAAAGGAATCTGAAGCTCCAATGGTCAGACATGAAGCTGCTGAAGCCTTAGGTGCAATAGCTACACCTGAAACTTTACCTGTTTTGAAAGATTTACTTAAGGATAAAGATAGTGTTGTTAGAGAATCTGCAATTGTTGCTCTCGATATGTGGGATTATGAAAATAGCAATGAAGTTGAATACGCTAAAATTGCTGAAAATTGATTCAAACTCTATAAATTTTCTAGATAACATATAATGATACTTTGATATAACTAATTGTTTGTTCTAAACTTATACCCACATTTAGTACATGTGTAGAAAACAGTAGCACCTTCATCAGCTGATCTTAATTGTAATGTATGATATTGCATTTCATCATGTCCACACTGTGGACATTTTTCCTTGATTGTAGCACCATTTTCAATTTCATCATGTTTAATCGACGTCTTCACTGCTGATTTCTTAGATTTAAGTGATGATGGGAACGCATCTGGTGCTGCCTTTGTAATAACTTTAAGTTGTGAAAATTCTATTGCATCATATCGTTTTTGACATATATCACATGTAAGATGTTGTTGATGTGAAATAGAATCAAGTAAATTACCACACTGGGTACAGAATATAAGCGATCCAACAGCAGACATTGATAGTATATAGGAAGTTTCTTGTCTATATAGTCTTGTTTCTATACATGCATGTATATGTTCTTTCCAAGTTGTTGATAAATTTTTTTCAGCCCTGAATTTGGAAATTGAATATTTCTCAATATTCAAGCTTTTCTTTAAATGCCAACGCCTTAAACAACAATCATAACCAAGAAACCATGGCTCAACAACAAATGTCTATGCCTATGCCTGATATGTCTAATGCCATTATGGCACAAGATGAACTAGGACGTCCATTTATCATTGTTAGAGATCAATCGAATAAAAAGAAAACTTCAGGTTTAGACGCCCTCAGATCTCATATTCAAGCTGCAAAGCAAGTTTCAGATATCTTAAGAACTTCACTTGGTCCAAGAGGATTAGATAAAATTCTCATTTCACAAGATGGTGAAATTAATATTACTAACGATGGTGCAACTATTCTTACACAAATGCAAATCGATAATGAAATTGCAAAGTTATTAGTTGAATTATCGAAATCACAAGATGATGAAATCGGTGATGGTACTACCGGTGTTGTCATTTTAGCAGGTGCATTACTTGATCAAGCATTGAAACTTATTGAAATGGGTATTCATCCAATTAAAATTGCAAATGGTTATGAAAAGGCTTCTAAAATTGTTGCAGCTCATTTAGATGAAATTTCAGATGCAATTACAATTGATAAAGAGAATTTTGAAAATAACCTTTTAGAATCAAGTGATTTATTCAAAGCTGCTAAAACTTCCCTTGGTTCTAAAATTGTTAATAAAAATCATAACCAATTTGCTAAAATGGCAGTTGAAAGTATTATGAAAGTTGCCGATTTTAAAAGAAACGATGTTGATTTTGAATTGATTAAACTTCAAGGTAAATTAGGTGGTTCCATGTCAGATTCTAAACTTATTAATGGTGTTTGTATTGATAAAGATTTCTCTCATCCACAAATGCAAAAAGTAGTGACAAATGCTAAAATTGCAATTTTATCTTGTCCATTTGAACCACCAAAACCAAAAACAAAACATAAACTTGAAATTTCAAACGTTGAAGAATTTAAACAATTACAAGAATATGAATCCAATAAATTTTTAAAGATGATTGATGCTATCAAAGCTTGTGGAGCTAATATGGTTATTTGTCAATGGGGGTTCGACGATGAAGCAAATTCTTTACTTTTATCAAATAATTTACCAGCTGTTAGATGGGTTGGTGGTTCTGAAATTGAATCAATTGCTATTGCTACAAAGGGTAGTATCGTTTCCCGATTTGAAGATTTATCAGCAGATAAACTAGGTCATGCAGATAAAGTCTATGAAGTAGAGTTCGGTACAACCAGAGATAAAATGATCATAATTGAAAATAACAAATTTGATTCTCAAACGAATCATGTCAATACAGTCACTAACTTAATCAGAGGTTCTAATAAGATGATTGTAGATGAATCTATTAGATCATTACATGATTCTCTCTGTGTAGTGAGAAATTTAATAAAGGATAACAGAATTGTCTATGGTGGTGGTGCAGTAGAAACATCATGTTCTCTTAAAATTATGGAAGAAGCAGATAAACAGAAAGGTATTGATCAATACGCATTTCGTGCCTTTTCACAAGCTCTTGATGTTATTCCAATGTCACTTGCTGAAAATTCAGGTTATAATCCAATCGATGAATTAACAAAGTTGAAAGCTGCTCAAGTTTCAAATAATTCTTCTCATCTAGGTATTGATTGCTTAGGAAATAGTAACAATAATATGAAAGATTTATTTGTCATTGAAACTTATATTGGTAAAAAGCAACAACTTCTATTGGCGACCCAATTAACTAGAATGATTCTCAAAATTAACAACGTTATCGTATCAGGAAAAGATCACTACTGATTAGGTTTTATACATTTTTTTATATAAATATCGGTTTCAATTACATCCTTTTAATATTCTCCTTCCGTAGTTTCTCTACTACCTGTGGGTCATAAAAGCTTGACCATATCCGTGCAACACTGACAATATTCGAATTCGACGTGTTGACCTTGGTCATCGATTTTTCTAATCTATCCATTGAATCTATCGTTGCTTCCATCAATTCATTACACTGCCGTATAGATTGACCTCTCAATTTCATAAACAACGGTGAATATTCCTGCCTTTGATCCTCCATTATTCCTTCTCGGATAAGCAACTAACGTAGTGTTGATAGTACAATCTAATGTACGTACGCGGATTTGTGTACAAAATCAAACTAGATTTGCCTTTACTAGTGAATACTATCTTCACATTCATACAGCTACAATGCTAAAACATACTCCAATACTGACTCGGCTGTTGCTGAATCAACCATCAGGGCCACTACTGTTTGCCAGGTACGCTTCATTCATTAAAAAACCTCTTAATGAAGCAACCATCATTGAACATTCAACTCTAGCTGACGTTACAAATGCTACTGACACAGGGTTCATTTTACAAGCAAAGGACAAAACAACGATTTACATCGATCATATATGTCCACCTAAAGAATCTAAATGGGACATTAAACAATTTATTTCTCCCTTAATTTATCCTACTAGCGCCGAAGCAATTACTGAATACGTTAAAGATATCACTTCATCATACGAAAATGTTGAAATTATACCAGTTCCAAGAGATGGTGGTGCATTTGCAACGTTTAAACTGCCAGCTGCAACTACACCTAAACTTTATAACCAATCTTTGATTTACAACCTGTCTGAAAAAATTAACAAAAAACATAGATTTTTACTTAAAATCGGTCTCTTCCCAGTGAAAGGTATTCCTTGGGTAGAAGATATGGGTAGATATGCTTCAAAGACTTTAAAAGTTAAGTTTGAAGGTGATGAATTATCACAAGAGTCACTTTACGCAATGTTTAGAAGATATGGTAAAATTGCTGATATTGTATTACCTAAACCTGGAGATATGGAACGTGTTGCACTTGTGACATTTTGGACGAATCGAAGTGCCATTGTTGCTAGACATTGTTTAACAGGTTCCGATATTGGTGGCACTACTGTCCATATCCATTATAAAAAGAAAGTTAATGACCACTGGTTCCCAACTTTTGTCAGAGATCATACTAGAATTGCAGTACCACTTCTTTTAGCAGTAGCTGCCGGTATTGCCGTTTTGATATTTGATCCAATAAGAAGTTGGTTTATTAAAGAGAAAATCAAAGGTGAACTTGACTGGAGTAATTCTACATGGTTCAAGGAAATGTGGAAAGGTTGGATTACAACTAGGAATAAGGTTAAAGGTTTGTTAAATTACAGACAAG
This sequence comes from Pichia insulana, assembly GCA_030558495.1. Classification (NCBI taxonomy): domain Eukaryota; kingdom Fungi; phylum Ascomycota; class Pichiomycetes; order Pichiales; family Pichiaceae; genus Pichia; species Pichia insulana. The sequence goes on from JAJMSP010000169.1 coordinate 37,192, forward strand.
AAGATGGTTCTGAATGGGAGTTATGGAGTGAAATAGATGATCTTATGGATGAAAGAAATCAGAAGGCTAAAGACGTTGCCATTTGGTTGGAAGAAAATGTTAATTCTATGATTGTGGTCCAAGGCCCACCAGGTAGTGGTAAACGGAATTTAGTCTCGAATTTGGTTTTGAAAGACAGAGAAAACGTACTTTATGTTGATTGTGAAAACATTATCAAGTCTCGTAAAGATTATCAATTAGTTCAAAATTTTGCTCATGAAATTGGTTATTTCCCTGTCTTTTCATTCTTGACTAGTGTGTCTAGCTTCATTGATTTGTTTGTGAAATCATTGACGGGTCAAAATGCTGGATTAACTGAAACGAAGGAATCGCAAATTCAAGGTATGCTGACATTATCTATTGGTGCTGTTAGAGATTTGGCATTGAGTAATTACTATGAGTTGATGCGCTCTAATGAAGACTTCTATATGAAAGAAGAAGATTATTTGCAACAAAATCCACAGAGCAAACCAGTTATTGTTATTGATAGATATCAAGCTGCAAGAAAGAAAAATCAAGCCAATTCCTTCATTTATAAATCCCTTGCAGAATGGGCTGCCAATTTGGTTCAGTTAAACATTGCACATGTGATTTTCATAACTGATGATGTTGGTTCAGTTCAAGAATTGATTACTGCTTTGCCAACATCACCTTTGAAAAGAGTTGTTTTATCTGATGCTTCACCTATTGCGTCCAGTATATACGTTCAAAGTGCATTGAAGAGAGACGTCAAATTTGATTTTGAAAAATATGGTACAGATCTTGAACTATATACAAAGATGCTTGGTGGTAGAATGAGAGACTTACAAATGTTTGTTCGTCGTATAAAAACGGGAGACACTCCAGAAGAAGCTTTCAATGGTCTAACACAACAAGCTGTAGAACAACTTTCCCAAGTTTTTTTGACTTCTCCAAAGGATTATGGATTCAATGTATCACAAGCATGGCAAATTATAACACTTCTAAGTGAAAACACTGAAATTGATTACAAAGATGTTTTCTTGATGCCAATGTTTAAGGCCAATACCTTTTCAATTTTACAAAGTATGGAAAATGTTGAGTTAATCAGATTGGTACGTGTCAATGGTGTCATAACCAAAATCATCCCAGCAAAACCAGTTTATGCAATTGCTTTCAAAGAGATGGTCAATGATCCTGAAATCAGTCGTGCAATTGAAAAGGAATGTTTACTAGGTAAAATAGAGTTTGAGACAAATCGTATTAGAAAGTTCATTGAAGAGCTTAATAAATTTAAAGAAGTCCCCGAACCGAAACTATTTAAGGAAAGACTGCAATATCTAAGTGGAAAAATTGAAGGTGGAAGTAAAGTTGTTGCAGAATGCGAAAAGCAAATGATGCAGTTGAAGGATCAAAAATAATGCATGCCTATAGATAATGACGATATACCTGAATAATATAATTTTTTTAACCTAACAATTCTAAACATTGTTCAGCGGAGAACCTTTGTTTTGTTTCATAACGCGTTAATCCCTCAAATAGAGTTTTGAGAGCTGAGTCTTGTTCAATTCTTGGTAAAAACTCACTCAAACTCTTGGGTTGCTTTTGGAAGAAAGTTGAATTCAACGATTCAAATGAATCTAACCCTTTGCAATCAGACCAATCTGAAGGTGGCGATCCAAATACTTTCAGAATATTGGAGAGTAGCACCAAATCACTATATTGAGAATCTAGCTCAAAAAATGGTTCACCTTTCTCACTAATCAATATGGACAGGATTATACCAGTTGCCCACATGTCTACTTTGTTTGTATAATCACGTTTAGATAATAAAAGTTCTGGAGCTTTGAAAAATCCAGTGGCAATATCAGTAAACTTCTTATCATCAGATTCAAGTCCATTATTATTTGGTTTTTCATAAGCAATACCAAAATCAATGATTACTGGGGTATTCTTATCTTCTGAAGATATAAGAATATTATTAAGATTGAGATCTCGGTGAATTATTCCACATTGATGAATCCAATACAACCCATTAAAAATTCCCCTCATTAAATCTTTCACAGTTTCCAATTTCATTTTGTTCTCAGTTTTTGTTGTAATTGTTCCATCTGAATTGAAAAGTGTATTCTTTTTAATATTTGATTGTAAAAGTTTTTGCAAGGTCAAATCATAATAATCGAAAACCAAGCTAACTTCCGGTCCATATACATAAACATCAATTAGTCTAATCACGTTTTTTGATTTCCCGTTTATGGTTTTGTCAATATCTTTCAAGATCTTAATTTCATTCCTGAGGTTGTGCGGTGGACGAAGATCATCAGGATCAGCTACTTTTACAGCATACATTTTCTCTTCAGAACCATCCTGTAAAGCTTTTGACATCAAATAAACGTCTGAATATCGACCACCACCAATTCTCTTCGATACCTTCCAACCTTTAGCAACTAATCCTGTACTCATTGTGAATAGAGAATACCATGCTCATGAAGAGAATCATGTTAGAGGCTCGTGCGTTTGCTTAAACAAGCAGTGATAAATTTCAGTCCCAATTTTTTCCCCCAATATTGAAGCAAATCAACCACAATTCGAATTATTGCTGCATTTCAAGCAATGATTTTTCAAAATGACCATCACAAATGATGGAAATATTAGTGAGTCAGATCAACAAAGGTATCTTAGAGATATTAGCAATATATTAGACGCAAATGATATAACTCGCTTGAGGCAAATTTTTTCTATAGAAAATGGACTAATAAACAATAAAACTCGTGAACAAGCCTGGCCCGTTTTGATAAAATCAAATACAGTCGATGTTCCTAAATACCATGAATTGGGTGACGAGTGTAGAGATAATGAACAAGTGAAAAAAGATGTGGATCGCTCTTTTCTTTATTTGAACGATTCAATATATGATGTTGAAAAATTACGATGTAGACTTTATCACATAATATTGAAGGTTTTGATTGCTTTGCCTGAGCTCAACTATTACCAAGGATACCATGACATTGCATCAATAGTAGTACTAGTTTTTTCCGATGATCGATTGGCATACCAATTTTTATATTGTTTATCAGTGAAATATTTGAGAGATCATATGATGTGCAATATAAGTCCAACGATGTCACAATTGACTTTGATTCCTGAACTTATGGAGAAGATTGACTCTGAGCTTCATGAAGCAATTTCCAATGTTCCTCCATTTTATGCTTTGAGTAGTATCATTTCACTTTTTGCCCACAATATCTCAAATGTGGACCATGCTTTAATGTTGTGGGATTTCATATTTTTCAAAGATTCACCTCAAATGATTATTTATATTTACGTTGCAATGCTAACATACTATAAAGATGAGATTTTCCTATCCTTAAATGAAATGAGTAGCTTGTCCATGAGTAATGAATCTAGTAGGTTTGACCCAGATACTGTACATAAAGTTTTGAACAATTTTGTTAGTGAACATTTCAACAAATTTTCTGAAGATTCTAAACAGGAGCTAGCAAATATTTTAACATTTGCTGATTTTCTAAGTGAAAAGCAGAGTTTGGCTAAATTGAAAGCGTTTCATAAAATCTCCAAATATTCATTTTTGAAACGCAAAACTTATTCTCTCGTAATACTAAGACTTCAAAGTAAAGAGACTTTGCTAAATCAAATTAAAAGTGGTAATACTCAAAATACACACAAGAGGTTTGGCATAGTTTACGCTATACTTGGCCAAAAAATATACATGTTCAAACTTTCCTTAGGAGTTGGAATAGTCGGAATCGTCATTAATGCACTATTACAAGGTGGTATACTATATCGGACGGACATCATGAGTGAAGCAATGCGAAAATTTTATCGGTTGTGGGAATTGATACGTGATCTTCAAAACAGATTATGATTGGTTGATATGGAAATAGCCACCATTATGCTCGAAAGAAGAAATTGTGAATTTAATTGCTTTTCTGCTGTTTCATTTCTATCATAGTCAAGGTAATTTTTGTTTTCAAATTCATTAATCACGATTAATGTTTACATCAAGTTCCAAAAATGTCTGAAGTTCAAACCATTGACATTTACACAGATGGATCTTGCATGAATCAAGGTTATACAGATGCACAAGCTGCATTTGCTGTATTTTTTGGCGATAATGATCCAAGAAACATTTCTCGAAAACTAAGCAGCAAACGTGAGCAGAATTCATTGATGGCGGAATTAGAAGCAATTCGACATGCTTCGATTAGTATTTTGAAGGAATTGGATAAACCAGAAAATCAAGACAAAAAAATGGCCTTTATTATTCATTCTGATAGTACAATGGCCATACAATGGGTGACCGGATATGATTCACCAAGAAGACATATGGCATCAATAGTGAACTCGTGTCGATATTATTATTCTACGGTCAAATTTAGAACCTCTTTATCAATAGTTCATGTTAAAGCACATAGTTGTGTTCATGGAAATGAGGAAGCTGATTTTATGGCTTACATGAAGGCCTGTGATTTCTGAAGGGTATATTAAGATCATATACCTTAATACTGTACTTTTCATATCAAAAGAGAATATTTTGTTAAACTTGCTCATATAATAGAGTCCGGAAATTAAAGCATTACTTCTTAGTTTGAGTGATGTAACATTTTTTCTATTTGTCATTCCTCTCTTAGGGATGTATAATACTATGATACGTCGAAATAGCAAAAGTTTTACTATTGGCTATTTAGCTAAAAAGTATTGTTTTACTAGGCTGATATCATTAATAATTTTTACACTTTTCAAAACATAATAAACTGACTTGTAGTTGTGATGCTACATCATAAAAAAGCTGACTCAAACTACAAGCACATTGATTTCTGATACGTCACATTAGTTCAAGTTTTAGTGGTTGCTTAAAAATTTGAATTTATCTGTTTTATGTGTTTATATGTTTATAATTACAGACATTGACAGGTCTAGCTATATAATGGTGGTACTTTTTATTACAAACTGTATGATATCTACTATTTTATGCTCAGTAGCAAAATTTAAGATGCTCATCCCTTTTTCAAAAGTTCACCTGAGTCTCTAGTTATTCAATCTTTGCTTTTACTTATATTTACTCAGCTGAGATCAATGATATCTCGAGTTCCAAAAATCAAAAAAATCCAAAAAATTGACGTTTATACTGATGGTTCATGTATCAATCAGGGAAAGCGAAATGCTAAAGCTGCATTTGCTGTATTTTTCGGTGACGATGATCCAAGAAATTATTCGGAAAAACTAAGCAGCAATTGTAAACAGGATTCAATGTTAGCAGAGCTGGAAGCTTTAAGACATGCATTGTATGTGATTTCAAAGCAATTATATAACCGAAAAAAGCAAAATAAAAAACAGGCGTTCACTATTTATTCTGATTGCACCAATGCTATACAGTGGATACTTGGATCAAGTACACCTGCAAGAAAACTGGAGCCAACAGTAACATTGTGTCGTTCTTATTATTCACAGATTTTAGATAAAACATCAATATCAATACTCCATGTTAGAGCACATAGCGGTGTTTATGGGAATAATCGTGCAGATAGGATGGCTTACAGCATGGCGCACAATGCTTGTAAAAGCTAGATTCTGTCCCTGCGAGATTTTTCTAACACATTGCAAAAATAATATTTCAAGAATTTGCTTCCTAATACTACATTGAAGATTGTTGAAGATCTTATTTGAATATAAGATCTTAGCGTTAACTTTGTATTGCTAATAAAAGAATTGAATCATGATAATCATTAATTTATAAATGTATGTAATTTTTATCTAGTAAATAAGCTATATTTGGTTTCTCAAATAGTAGTAACTGTCTCTTCAAATTTGACACTCTTTCTTCTATGATGAATATGGGCATCATGTTGTAGATTTTTGACTACTGTAATCAAATCTGGATTGGTCTTGGATGATGTTGAAAACGATGGTGTATCATCCAGAGCGGATTCAGAGAATTCATCAGAAGACTCTTCATTCAGAGTATCCGTCATATTTTCAAGCATTTCTCGAATCTGATCTCTATTATATTTTATGATTCCTTCTCCAAATGAAGCTCCCGATGAGGTAAAAGAGGCATTGCGAACTTTTGAGGAATTTCTCCTTCTATTGGTTCCATTTGAAACTGGTAAAATAATGGCTGGGGTTTGAGAGTTTAAGTCACTTGGAATAAAACTGATCTCATCATCTTCTAAATTCATAGGATTGGAATAGTCTACATTTGGTAAAACCAGTTCCGTATCAGACAAAATCCTACATGTACTCATAAGCTGAATTATTTTTCGATCAGTAATTCCTGATGATCTATTAGTATAAATAGGCTTAACGATAGTTTCGTCTTTGATGTTCTTTTTAACAAGCGTAACAGAGTTATCATCATTAGTTTTGATTATGAATTCTTCGAAGTCTCTCTCTATTTCTCCAGTAAAGTACTCAATTTTAATATTAGACTCTCCATCCTTACTCCTTTTGATGCCCGAGAATATTAAATAGATTGAGCCGTTGTAATTATTTAACTTGAAAATCGACATGTACCTTAGAAAATCCAAGTATGAAAGGTTGAGGGTTTTGAAGCAATCGTTGAACTGCTCACAAATGCTCTTTAGAAAAGAATTTCTGGTATCATTTGCATCAAAATCGAGGAATCTAAGGTAATCCTCTTCATTCGATGACTTCAAACATCTTAAAGCGTCAATACCGGTTTTTATTTTTGGGTCATAATATGTATGTAAAATCATCATAATTGTCATATAGCAAAGTTCATAGCCTTTTGTTGTAAGTGTATTTTCTAGAGTTCTCCAATTACTGTGATAAAAAAGATCGACGTCTTCTTTGTTAGTGTTGGTGAAATTGTGTGAATTGGTTTTATTCGTCGGTGGGTGATATAAAAGTTCATGTCTAAAATCAAGTCCTTTACATTGTTTGTCACACCATTTACCTTCACAGTTGAAACAATCAAGACCATTGACATATCTTTCATGCTTATCAACAATGGATTGCTTTTTTCGAGTGGCCTTTTTACCATCATCCTTCATCTTACCATTATCGTATAGTTTTAGTACTTCACCACAATAACTACAACATTTACCCCTTTTTATGAGCTCTAATCTGTCCCAGTTTGGTAACAAAATATAAGGTGCCTCTAGATAAATAACACTAGAAAAGACTTTATCGGCCTTAAGCTTGATCTGGTTATTGTCTATCCTCAAAGTATGTACAGCTTTTGATTTACTGAGAATACTTTTGATTAATGTAAGGAGTATTTCATAGTTTTGTGTCGGTACTAATTCCTGATTCATTGGTGATTGTAGAGAGTGTTTGTTATAGTTGAGAGCAAAGATACTTCTGGGTGGCAATCAGTCAGACGACCACTAAAGCTGGCGTTACCGTTTTTAATCAAGAACAATGGAACTTTCAAACTTTTCGATTCTATTGTTGATCTAAGTTGCGCATGATTATAAACATTACAAATATATGCACGTGACCTATTTCACAAAGTCACCTTTTTCGGCAAAATAAACAAGTTTTACATAAGTCATGGAATTAATAAGATTATATAGTGGATGTTTATTGTTCAAACAGTCTAAAGCACTGATTTTTCCATTGAAACAGTGCATGATTGACTTAAACGCATTCACTGTTAGAGAGCCTTAAAAGTGTTGTCGTCGTTAGAATTGTAAATACTATGGAATTGCGTGGTCAATCTTTTAAATATTAGACGAGGGAAATAGAGGTAATCTCTATGAGCGCCAATACTGTGTCAAGTTGTGCAATCTATCAATGACAACAGGTAATACAGCATTGACGCTATTGTCAATCAGATTTTGGAAATGAAGTACTGCCTCTTCATCGTTCATCTCTAGCATAAACTTTTCTTCCACTTTCCATAACAGTTCCATTTTTTCTGTTTCATTATTTTCCGAACTAGTTTTTAGCGCTGGAATAGACGTGTTGATCATTAGTTGAACCAAATTCAAAATCAAGTAAGCGTTTTTCCTCAACGTAATGTAAGTAATAAAACAATATTGACAAAAAGTTTTATAGTTGACATCTTCGAGGCCGCCCATTCCCTCTATTATTTGAATTGGTAGCTTCATCAATGGCGGAAATGGTTTAGGATCTTGCCCTAAAATATATCCAAAATCTGCATGAAAAAAATGACCATCTTGACTCAAAAGTAAATTCTCTAAATGTCTATCACCAACTCCCAATATATATGTAACAACACAATAACCAGCACATGACCGAATATAAGTGTCCATTACTTGTGGAACAATACCTAAATGAGCAGTAGGATCTGGGTTGAATGTTTGTAAGTATTGAAGAATCGAATTATTGTAGTTGGCTAAAATATGAGATAAGGAATTATTAGGAATAAACTGTATAAAACCTTCAACTAGCCCTGTTGCTAAGATTCTATATGGCTTAAGTTTAAGGTCCATATTTTCACTTGCGAGTACCTTTTCCATCAAGCTGATAATTTGCGTCACAAATTGATCTTGCCTTAGGTCATCCCCTATTTTGTACATGATTGGATACTTTCCACCTTCAACGGTTCGAAAAGTGATTTTCAAAGGATTCAAACTTGACTTGAAAACGGTTGACTCTTCGTAAAATGTCCCATTAACATGAACAGATGGATCCAATGGCAAGGCAATCGTAGGAAACTCAATCATTGATTCACTTTTTGTTTCTTCCATGAGGTGATTTCTAGATCCATGTTTGGAACCGAAAACTGTACGCTTGTGTTTTTCGGAAAGTAAAGATTTCAATATCTCAATCTTTCTCGGTGTTGTCTCTCTCCGATAAACTACTTTTATCTTATAACATAAGCTATGAAGCTTGCCAACCAATTCAACTTGTCTTCTTAACTCAAAAAGTTTTTCTTTACCATGTGGACTACTGTAAAGTGTCAATAGAAAGCTTTTCATCGTCACTTGATGAATATGTTTAGAAAAATTTGTATTGAGATTCTCCAAGTTTATAACATCCAAGTTTAAACTGTTGGAAACTTGTTTATTCCGCAAAATCTCACCTTCAAGTTCGACCTTCAAATTCCAGTAGAAGTAATTAGTCAAAATTGGATTAGAAATTACCCTAGAAAGAAGGAACCTTATGTACAGTGAAGGAATTTCGGAACTAGAGAAGGGAATTGATTTACGTTTGAACAAAATGGTATCAAAAAACTCTTTTAATATTGAGTCTGTGATGTTGTCATGATCGTGATTGTCAACAAATTGATATTCACTAGAATTAGTAGTCAAATTTGATCTAGCGCCAGCACTAGATGGAACTTTCATATCTGCATCTTCTTCTTCCTCGACTGTAGGATAATCAAAATTAGTGGATCTTTCTTCTGCAGATAGGGGATCAAATACAATTGCCAATGCTTCATTTTTGATGCATTGAACCAACTGAACCATAAACATTTCCAAATCTGCATCAGTTGCAGTTTTTAATCTTGTCACCGCCATCTGTCTGACAATCTTATTTCTATAATTCGAGCTCAATAATTCCAAGCAATCTATAATTTGTAGTTTCATAATAAAGATATCTAATTTAGACGTTGTAGTTTTAAGCTCATCTTTTGATTTAAGGTTTTCCTCGAGTGTGCCTAATATTGATTCAACTTCTTGGACTTCGGATTGGTTATTCCAATCCACACATTTTATAAAATTAATCATTGCATTGTTCATCCCTGGGTTCCCTAAAATCAGCATATTAAGTACATACCATCGATATCTCCAAACCATATTTCTTTCTTTGGCTGTCAATTTTTCAAAAAATTGCTTCTTCATAATTTTGCTTAATTCCCCTTTCAATTTCAAGGTTGGTTTCAAATCTCTATCTAAAGGTGATATTTGTTGCATTCTCTCTAGTTTTCTGAACTTCTGCTCTATGGGGTCTTCCGTCTCCTCATCTCTTATATAATCGGGATCAAATGGTATTTTGTTGGCAAAATATGAATTATTTACTAATGTATCCATATCTAAATTTGTGTAGGTAATCTCGTTAAATGATTGATCATATTTCAAGACAGAATTTGTTTGATCGACAGAATGTAGTATCAAAGGAACATATTTGATATCTGAATATACTATAGGATAGTCAAAGTGTTGAAACTCGATTTGTAATTGGATGGTATGGTTGCCTTTCATGTGCATTGTATTATCCAGAGAGTGACATCTATCTTTGCTCATTTCAAACAACCACTTTGGCTTTTCCAGTTGCAATGTCAAATTATCTAAGCAGCAGTCATTATTTTCTCCTCTATCAAGTGTATCTATTGGATCTGAGCGTGATTTGATATTTATTAAAGCATGTGGACCCAAAAGTTTTGCGGAATCATCAAATAACTTAGACTTACCTCCACATAAAAATCTCTTCTCGTCATTTCTGACATCATAACACCAAAATTTGAATACAATTGATGAATCATATGGTAACTTGGAGTATTCTAAAGGCAACTGTATCCAATTAAAGCTCTCACTATTTGGCTGAAAGTCGGAGATCTTTGAGCCTGAAAACAACTGAGAAGAATCTGAGAGTTGCATCTTTGAATCCAAATTATGTGGTTTAAATTTAACATAGTTTCCATCAGTGTAATTATTGAGGTCGCTTTCTTTCGGAAACTTATCCAATTCCGTGTCAATCTCTCCCAATAAACCGACATTTACGGGCACACTGATCACATTTCCATGCCCAGATTCAATGTATATTTCACATATAATATCTGAATGAGACACTAGCTTTTTGAATTTCTCTTCTATGAGGATATCCGTACAATCAAAATTATTCTGGTCAATGTTGTTGCCAATAATTGTTTCATATAGTAATTTTGTTGGTATGCCCTTTAAGCAATGTATTCGAACTTGAACATTACAATGCAGATCTTTGGACAAAACAAAGCTAACAACGTTGCTAGTTCTAGTAGTCATCAACTGAGGTGAATTGTTTACTGATGATTATGAAGAAGAATATATCTACAAAAGGATTAACAAGATACGCGTGCAACAATACTTTTATAATGTCACGTGAGCTTGCAAAAAGACATCATGATTTTACAAGACTAATGTTATTATGGACCAGAATCGTCACGCTTTTAAATCCAACCGCCCTCAGCATTGGACTTTATTTCGTCTAGAATTGAGTTCTTTGTGATTCTCTCTCTATTCTTTTTGGAGTTGAGAAAGTTCTGCTTGAACCAGATCAAAAGGGATTGTGACTTAGAGACGCTGTAAGCAAATATCAATTGAGACGCATCTAATCTACTGATTTTGGAGAGCGTCTCATTAGTCAGTTCCTTTAATTTTTCAATATCGAGTGCATCAGATTTGTTTTTCATAACCATTGCAAAGAGAACCTTTTCAATAAATTTTTGTTGTGCTGGTGTGATTTTTTGCATTTTCATTACTGCTTGCTTTGCACAATACTCATTCATAGAATCTGATATCGATTGGTGGTCAAAAATGTATTCATCAATCATCTTTAAAATAGAGTCAGCATTAGTTGTTTTAACTATTTCATTTGAAATTGCTCTGTATTTGTCATCAAAAGTTCTTCTTGTAAATGTAAAAGTTGCTTTGTACGTTCCGTTTTTTTCTGATTCAACTTTAAAGTAGGAAGAGTAACCAGCTGCCTTAGCCCATGCATTATACTTCACTTGAACCCATGGATTAGTAGGATCAACCTTGTTTGCAAGTTTCATTATCTTCATTAGTTGGACATGCGCATCACTAGCTTCTGGTTTTTTCTCTAGCAAATCGAGAGCTTTGTAGTTTGTAAATTTGATGTACTCTATATCTCCAGGTAAAAGATCATCGTTTCGACTAGGACCATTTCCACCCCCTGTTGAAGTCAACAAGTTAAGTATATCTGCTTTTCCTTTAAGAGTTGACGTTATTGTAAGACCAAGAGATTTGTTATCTACAAAGTCAGTTACCAATAATTTCTCTTTACCATCATGAAGTCTTAAACCACGTCCAACCATTTGAACAAGAAGCGGTTTTGATTTTGTGGGCCTGAGAAGAAATATGGAGTCTATATTTGGAATATCAGTTCCCTCGGTGAAAACCCCGCAATTGAACAAGACTTGAATCTTCCCATTTTTAAAGTCACGTACAATCTTATCTCGCTCACTGCTTTCGGTTTCACCACTGACGTATTGTGCATTAATACCGTTATATCGGAACAGCTCAGAAAGATCCTTCATATGCTGAACATTGACACAGAAGACAAGCAAGGATTTAAAATTATTTGGATGATCGTTTTTTAGTTTAAGGTATGTTTTCAAAGCTATCGTATTTATTTCTAAAGTATTCACATGTTTTGCCAAAGAATCGAGTCTAAAGTCATCACCCTTCAGTTCAACATCTTCCAAATTTAATCCCAATGAAACAGAATTCCATTCAAAATCGCAAAGATGGTTTTCTTCTATTAAAGAAGCTATACCTTTGTCAAACACAATCTCATCAAAAATTTGTTTCAAAGGTACCCTATCAGCTCTTGCCATTGTTGCAGAAAAGCCCAACAAAAATGGCTCTTTGGATCTTTCCTTTTTCTCGAAGGATTTCATCTTCAAACAATTCAATGATTGACAAATAAATTTATATCCATCACTAACACCATGATGACATTCATCTATTATTAGAGCCTTGAATCTGCTAGTATCATAGTTATATAATCTTGAATCATTTCTAAACAATGTAGGAACACTGGCAACAATAACAAAAGGCCGAGGATCAGAAAATGTCTTACCAACATCCACCTTACTTTTACCCATTTCTAAAAATATTCTGTCATGATCAACAACACCAAGCCTTTTCAAAGTATTTACAGTTTGACTTGCCAATTCTCTCCTATGTACTGCAATCAAGATACCATTAGCAACGTCACCATTGTATCTTTCAATGTTTAGTATGTGGGGTATAGCTTTGCAAAAAATCACTGTCTTTCCTCCTCCTGTAGCCACAGAGACTGCAATTTTATTTGTTTTCTTCGACTTCAAGGTTTCAACTATTGTGTCAATACATTCTTGTTGGTAAGACCTTAATTTAATTTCATCTTTCGTATCAACAGTTGCTAGCTCATTAAACTTCAATGAGTCTTTAGGAAAACCATCATCAAGGGAAACGGCTGATAGAACATACGACCGTTTATACGTGGGCCCCCATAAATACTGTTTGTAAAATCTCTCACTCAATATTCGATAAGTTTCTTTCCATTGTACTATTCGTCCTATCTTCAACATCTTCAGATTTTGTAATACCCATATGAACAGGTGTTAAGTGAGTAAGAGGAACGACTCTATGTTATAAGTTTCAAATATCACGTGTCTGATTTTGCACGTGATATTGTACATTTGCACAACTATAAAATCGAGTAAGGACAAATCACAATATCAAGATGGTTTACTAATCCATATTACCACTATTGCAAATCGAAACTTAAGATGAATCTGTGGAAGTGGATTATAGCTTATATTTGCTTGCTTGTATCAACAGCTGCTCAAAATGAAACAATAATTGAGGAAGGTTCATTGCAATCAATAAACAGCAACAAACAACATACAAATAATTGGGCAGTGATCGTGTCAACGTCACGTTTCTGGTTTAACTATAGGCATATGGCTAATGCAATATCAATGTATCGTACAGTGAAAAGGCTTGGTATACCTGACTCACAAATTATTTTAATGTTGAGTGATGATATTGCATGTAATCCAAGAAATGCATTTCAAGGAGAAGTTTTCAATAATGCAGATAGACAGCTAGAATTATACAGTGATAATATAAAAGTTGATTATCGTGGTTATGAAGTTACTGTTGAGAACTTTATCAGGTTGTTAACGGATAGATGGTCAGATGATCAACCAAAGAGTAAAAGATTATTGACTGATGAAAACTCTAATATATTCATCTATCTTACTGGACACGGTGGTGATGAGTTTTTGAAATTCCAGGACGCTGAAGAGATTTCTAGTCATGATATTGCTGATGCTTTTGCACAAATGTATGAGAAAAAAAGATATAATGAGATATTTTTCATGATTGACACTTGTCAAGCAAATACAATGTATTCTAGATTTTACTCACCGAACATAATCTCATGTGGTTCAAGTGCAATACATGAATCTTCATATTCACATCATTCAGATTTGGAATTAGGTGTTGCTGTTATTGACAGATTTACTTATTATACCCTTGACTTTTTAGAAAATGTCACTTCTACATCTAAGGCCACATTACAAGATCTTTTCGACTACTACACTTTTGAAAAAATTCACTCTAATGTTGGAATAAGTACTGAACTTTTTAACAGGGATCCAAAAGATGTTTTGCTTACTGATTTTTTCGGAAATGTTCAAAAGACAGTTATTGAAGAGCCTGATGAAAATTATGTATATGTCTATGATGGTGCTAAAGATGACTATCCTAAATTATTAGATGACGAATACAAGGAGGATATAAGGTTTTCCAGCAAAGTCAATGAAACTCAAACTAACAATGTTATCAAGTTAAACGCTAAAAAGCACTCAGCTTCAGTATATTCGTCTCTTTTAACTTTTGGTATAGTGGCAGTATTCATCTACGGATATATGAATTGCTAAAATTTTAAGCTTGAGCTTTTCTATATCATTTTATCTAATGGTTGATTTGAACAAACGGACAACATCCGCCTTCAAGTTTTTATAGAAATGAAAGTCATCAATTGATGTTTCAAATTCGTCCTCCGTACCCAGTTTATACCAACCTTCGTCCTCTTCATTCGTTTCAATAATTGCACCAACATTAGCTTCCTTTAACAGATCATCCTCTATCAATCTTGCAATAGCAATAAATTTTTCTTCAACATTCATGTTTTCATCAAATGTGGAGTTCATATTGATTGGTTTGAAAATTGGTCTTTTTCCAACATCAATTGGTATGCGTGGTTCTATGTTTATTGATGTGATATGATTACTAAAATATTTAGCAGATGCAGAATTGAACATAGTTGGATTGATATCTGAACAAATAGCGGAACATACTGGTGGAGATTCTTCAGTAAAAAGAATGTTTTCGTTTTGTTGGACTTTAGGTTTGGGGAAACTAAATTCAGGAGATGCTGAATATGCCATTTCTAAGCTTATACTATATTTAAGTATCATTAGTTGCCATAAATTTGATGCTAATGAGATAAGCTTTGTAACACTTGAAAGTTTCATGTGCCAATTGATTTTCATTGAATTGATAGTTTGATCTATAAGATATATTTTCATGTTGAGATCATTCAACTCATCATAAGTATGCTGTGTTGCGCCAAGTTTGAAATTTGTAGCTAAAATCTGCATAAGCAAAAATAATTCATCAATTGGTATATAATTTTTGAGTTTCCAATTGAATTTTGCAAGATCTCTTTTCGATAAAATCAAAAATCCTTCTAAATAATGCATCAAAGATGGTAACAAATTGTTTTGTAAATCTGTATAGGTATAAGAAAGAGCTGATAATTTGAGATTGAGATGTGGGTTAATATGGTTGTTCTCTTTTGAAAAAATATAAGAGCTGATTAATAATTTTTTATGTAACATAATGTGAACTTTATCAGTTATTATATTTAAACAACAAAGGTAAAGGTGAAGGCATAAGGGGGACATTTGATCTTGAATGTTGATAAATTGAAAATTAGTCTCTTCATTAGATCCGGATAAATTTGCTAATCCTGATATAATAGACAGTTTAGAGTTTGTTGGTTCCGATTGAGTTAAATATAGGGAAGGTTCTAAAATTGAAAATTCATTATGCCTCATCATCCCATCATTTATCATTTTACGATACTCATCTGCCATTTGAACTCTTGCTGCATTAACGAAGGCAAAAAGATTCCCTATGCTTTGCTTCAATCTTGATACATCTTCATTTTTAAGATGGGAATTCAGACCATTTGTAAGAGTATTTAGTTCATCGATAACTAAAGTATATCTGTTAATACAATTCTCAAATAAAGAGCAAAAATCTGTTTTCCCATCATCTTCTTTTTCAAGGAGTAAACCTATATCAAAACCTGAAGGACGAACAGAAGGTGTCAAATTAAGGAAAAATGAAACCAAACTATCTAAAAACAATATTTGCCACCATAAAATTCGTCTTATTTGAATAATTTTAATGTCATTTAAGCCATGATAATATACTGGATCTCTATTAAGTTGATAAAATTGACAAATTCGAATTATTTGGGTTATATTCATCAATGATGAACCCGATTTCAAATTAATTACTGATTGTATAAGAACATTGATTTGCAAAACTGCCAATGACATAACTCTTGGATTTGATAATCCTTTATTATTCATCCTTTTGAATGTATTATAATACCTATTTACCTCGTTTTTATAAGGTAAAATATCATTCATTCCATCATTCTTCAACGAAAGATATTCATAAACAGTTGTTGATATTGATGTGTAATATATGGCAAATAAAAGAATCAAAAATTCCGAAAGATTTGATGGGTTTAGTGTTTGCTTTGTTTTATTATACCAATAGCTAAAATATCGTATTTTTTCTGGAATTTCATTGTCATAAAGATTCTTGTAATGCGCATTATATTGATAGAGTTTCTCAATATTATCAGTTAAAAATAAACCACAATACCAAAACTCGTTATATTTTTCAAGAAAAGCTTTAAAATCAAGGATAGGCAATATAGGGAATATACTTGTGTGGAAATTACGAAGCAGTTCATCAGATCTTTTCTTTGATGGTAATGCTTCAAGAATTTGAACAAATTGGGAGGAAAATTGGCTGGCATAAAAGGAGTGAATATTGTCTTCTGATTGAGGAGACTTTTGTTGATTTGAAGAATCAGAATTGGAGTTTGAGTAATAGTATGATTTGTAGACTGAATCTGAGTTAGAATTGGAACGCAATACATAAGTAAAATCTTTACCTTCAAAATTATCCACAGAAGTTGATGTCATTCCTGAATCAAAATTGGAAGTTTCTGTACTTGGATATGAGTTATGAAAAGACTGGTTTTGCATTTCACCTGGAAATTCATCAATATGGTAGCCATAAGATGATTTAACAGTGGAATTATCGGAGTTATTTACAGTTTCATTGTTTGATTTTCCCCTGGAATCTTGAAATCCATCAATTTTGTGAAAACTTGCAGGATTTGCGGACACTTCTTGACTTTGCTTTTCATTATCATCTTCATGTAGTTGTTGTGAATTATGATCGGATAATTGATGTTGAGTAAATTGTGGATCTTGCGGATCGTCTACTGCAACATTAGTTAAGTTTTGGGATTCATGAGGATTGGAAGATGATACAAATGTGGAACAACTCTTAGGATTACCCTGACTGGATAATATTTGATCATCTGATGATCTACTTGAAATATTTTCCCTGTTAGATTTTATTGATTGACTCGATTGAAACGGTACAAGATTGAGATCATCCAGTTGTACACCTTTCTTTTTAAGGTTTTTCTTTTTGTCGTTATCGAAATACTTACAAGCATTTATTAGGTGGTCATGTTCTTCTAGATTTTTCTCTGCCAGTTTCAAACAGTTCCTACAAGTTGGAGTTTCCCTAGAGCAACCAATTTTACGTTGATGGCAAGGTATGCAGCTATAGATCTTCCTCTGTCGCTTCTTTTGGACTTTGAAGATCATACCATCAACAGAGACGAGAGAATTTGCAGGTTGTACCTTAGGCAAAGGCTTTTCGGAGATTTTCGTCATTTCTAACGGTAAGAACACTTATAGTGAGCTGAAAACAAGTTGATATTAGCAAACCACGGTGCAATATCCGGGGTAACCAAGCATGACAGCCAGATCTGTGATGTGCCAGCTAAACCAACCCCCCACACTCTGAAACCAAAAGTGACATACCGCAGATTACGTAAGCAGAGAAAGAAGAGGGGAAAATTTTCTGTGCGGGCGAGAAGAGTGTGGGGGGGCTCAGTCCCCCGGGTCTGTGTGGGTGCGGGCGAGAAGAAGAGAAGGGAAGAGAAGACAATCTGATTGATTGATAGATTGATTGATTGATTGATTGTTTGATAGATTGGGTTATTGATGATAGCAGCTGATAAGCTTGGAGGTGCTGTCTCTTTCCTTTCTATGCTCTTGTTCTTTGCTGCTGCTTAGAACTCACAATACGGATCAATGGAGAAAACAAGATATATCACTACAGGTGGCAATAGAGCTTTGAATCTTTCCATGGCGGCAGTGTCTGCTTTATCGGTGCTATTTATCATTGCAAACTGTTTGTTCCCTCTGCAAGGTTTAAATATTCTCAACAAAAACCATTCTGAGCTACCAAAATGTCCTTATGTTGGTAAACATCCGCCTCCTAATTTCAACACTTATGAAGCTCTCCTTGAAACAATCATTAATGATGAAGTTTTCAGAAACAAGTCTGTAGTCAAGATGCAACGTGCAGTTCAACATGATACTACAAGTTATGATAACGAACCAATAAATGTAGGTGACAATCTCGGTGAATTTACTAGATTTGAACAATGGCATGACTTTCTTAATAATACTTTCCCAATTTTTCATAACTCAACTACCTTATATAAAGTCAATCATTTTGGACTTGTATATATTTGGCAAGGTTCAGATACTTCCTTGAAACCAATTCTTTTTATGGCACATCAAGATACTACTCCAGTTGATCCTTTATCTCTTGATCAATGGATATATCCACCATTTGATGGCCATTATGATGGAAAATATCTACATGGAAGAGGTTCTGCAGATTGTAAAAATTTACTTATTGGTCAAATCGAAGCAGCTGAAGAATTGATGAAGACTGGATTTTCTCCAAAACGTACAATTATTTTCTCTTATGGATTTGATGAAGAAATAACAGGAGTTAGAAATCACAATGCTAAATTTATTGAAGAAATTTACGGTTCTAAATCACTTTATGCTGTGATGGATGAAGGTGGGGTTTCTCTTATGGATATTGCTGGTTCTACAATGGCTGTTGTTGGTACTGGTGAAAAGGGATATTTTGATTTAGCTATTTCGATTGATAAGAAAGGTGGTCATTCTTCCGTACCTCCAGATCATACTGCTATAGGTATTATTGGTGATTTGATTGTTCAAATTGAAAACAATAAATTTCCAACATACTTTGTCCAATCAAATCCAACTTTTTTACAATATGTGTGTCTTGCCGAAAATTCAATAGACCTCGACAAACAATTGAAACATGATATTCTTTATTCACAAATTGATAGTGAAGCCAATAAAAATGTCCGAAATTTTATCAATCGTGATCGACTCACATCATATTCAATAAAAACAACACAAGCATTAGATATTATTCATGGTGGTGTTAAAGTTAATGCATTGCCAGAATATGTGGAACTCAACATTAATTCAAGAGTTACTTTAGAAGAAGACATATCCTTAGTGTTTGAAAAATTTTTGAATGATGTCGAAGTTATTGCTAGAAAATACAACTTAGGACTCAATTCCATATATCCCTACTCAAACGACACAGAAGTGGAATTGTATCCTCCTACTGAAAATGGTGTTTTATCCATTTGGCCAATTAATGTACTTGAACCCTCACCAATCACTCCAGTTGGAGATCGTAAATGGGAAATATTTGCAGGTACTTTACGTCACGTATACGAGAACCTTGCTTATCCTGGTGATTATAAAGAAAACATGGTGGTTGTCTCACCTGGTTTAGGTACAGGTAATACTGATACAAAATTATACTGGAATTTAACAGATCATATTTACAGATATCGACCAGGAGTTTTGCCCTCAGTTACAGCTAACTCTCATGGTATAAATGAGTACATTGAGTTTGACGGACATTTACAGATCATTGCATTTACCGTTGAATACATTTTAAGTGTAGACGAAGAGCAGGATTAGTTGAGATGTTCTAGTTATTATTATAATCTATACGAGTAGTTCTTCTGTTTTATCCTTATATTTAGGTTCACATCCATAAAGATGAACTTGATAGCCAAAAATAGCTGCAAAAATAAAAGTTACAAAAGTTATTCCAACTTTACCTCTATTTGCATTGATAGCTTCTAATATTGGTAGGTCATTCTTCAACCATAATTCAAGCATACAAAATAAAGCACCTGTAGCATCCAATGCTAATTGCAGTTTAGAAATTCCATACATTGTTTTTCTTCTATAGTTATGTATTACTTGTGGAACATATTTAACCAAACTCATGATTATTTTAAAGTATGCCAAATTTAGAGCAATTGTCAACAACCTGAATTCTTCAGCACCCAAAAACCAGTTTCCGGCCAAAAAAATCACAATACTTAACAGTATCAGTTTTGTTAATCTGTGTAACTTAAAGTGTTTCCGCTCATTGTGAAATCCCCATATACTCTTACCAAATATAATTTGTGATAGTAAAACCAATAATATGAATAAACCATGAAAAGCATAAAATAAATCAGCCTTTGACAATATTGGTCTTCTCTCATCAAACTTTTTCATAAATTGTGAAACAACATTAGGATTGTAAAGTTGGAGCAGTAAAGAGATTGAATAACACAAATACCCTCCAATATTAAGACAGATATAGTCCATTGAAATGGAATCAGAAGTCCTCAATTGATAGTTTAGATATAGAGTAGGATAAAAGGATAACCCCCAAACAACGGCATATATCCAGCCACATGCAGTTGTCAATTGCATTTGAGAACTAAGTACGGTTAACAACTATTGAAAAGCTTATGGATACATGGACCTTACTGGAGATCTTAATTCGAATGCAACACGCGCATTTGTCGCAGGCAGAATATCAAATTTCATCAATATCTCCATCGATCTAGTTAGTGTAAATAATAGATTGGCTAAATCTACCACACATTTAACTTCAATACACTATTTTATCGGTGAACACTTCTTTCATTACAATGACAAAGGGATTGTATGTTGTCAGTGATGCACTTGTTGATAGATCTGCATTGAAAAATAAACAAAATTACATTTCATGGTCTAGACAGGGTCACATTGCATACATATTAGAACCAGAAAACGACGATGGGTTCAACAGTAGAGAAGGTAATCTGCGATTGACATACATGGAATGTATTGATGGGTTTACGTGGCAGCTTGCGCCTCCAACGTTTCTTAATATATCCTCTATTTTAAATCATTCAAAGTTTGAATTATCAATGCACTATAATTCGTTCACTTTCGACAAGCCTTTTCCTTCAACAACATTTGTATTGTTCAGCAATACTGGGTGGGATTTATTTACAGCAGATTCTACCGGTGCTGTTACAATTTTAGTTACAGGGATTAAAAAGGTCACCGATCACAGACCTAATGAACATCTTGCTACAATGGAGGAGCTCAATGAAAACATCAAACAAGTACAATATTCTCGAAGTTCCTTTAACACATGTGAAGTGTTTTACTCGGATTATCAAACAGACTATCAATATGTGCCCGGAAATACCATCCTATGTGCAAAATGGCTCAATTTGGATAAGATGGTAATCACCAATAATCCAGCCTTGAGAATTAAGCAAGATGCCAATAATCAAGTATTAAATGGATGTGCTTCAAAAATGGGTGCCGCTTCTGATGACACATATGGCTATTACTACAGATACAACATATCACAACACAAGTCATATGGACCGTGTCATCCTCTGCCTACAAAACAAGCATGTGTTGTAGTACGAGAGAATGGTGAGGTATGTCTTTTCCATCAGGAAGATCATGGTATTGATTATGTAAAGGTTGTTAATAAGTTACCAGTCCAAAGCGGTGAATTTATAAGCAAGTGCAGTATAGGATTTCTTGCGGATGGTAAAGTTGTTATTGTTGCATACTATAGTGTGTCACAAAAGCTTCGATTTTATGAAATTGAGATTGATTGGAGTTATTTAAAGGTTGCTGCCAAAATGTTAGTTGATAACCCATCTTATAAGGTTCCTGATCAAGAGAAAGTACCAGTCACGTTTACTATCAGAAAAGTTATAGAGAAAAAAGTTGATAATTTAGTTGACGGTTACAAACTCACTGATGTTAATGCAATATCACCTACATACGAGGAAAACTCCAATCTTGAAATTCTTATTTCTTTGGAGAAAAAAAGAATGAATGTAACCGATCCAGTGAACACTTTGATTCTTAGATACTCTCTGATGCATGTTCCGATGATCAAACAAATTCGACAAAGTTTCAAAGATATTGCTTCGAAAAGTGGAATTGATGTTTTGACTTTTTCAGAAAGTGGTTGCACTCTCAAATACATACAAAAACTTGAGATTAATGACTCTGTCATGTCAATTGAAACATTACATCTTGATATGTACATTGGTTTAACCTTATCTACTGGTATTATCAAGTTACTTGATAGATCTGATTTTAAAGAAATAGAAAACAAATTCTCTGCTTCTTACAAACATAAAGATCCTGAAATTTCGTTGCCAGAAAGTGTTTCCACTCTTCTAGATGCTGGATTTGAGTTTCCTTCAATGCAAATACAACCAGTATACTCTCATATATCACCAAATCTATGCGCCTATGTTAGTTTACCAATAGACAAAAATCTTTTACAATTGAAATGCGCAGTAACCCAAAACGTTGACGAGAAATATTTGAAGAGAACTAAAAAAGGTTTAATGTTGTCCAAAGCAGCAGTCTTGGCCCTTAGGCATACTACTGCATGCTATTTTGGTTACTTTACTGATGATTTAGTCGCGACCATAAGGAACGATTTGGTAATAATATCACGGTTAGTTAGTGAGTCTTACGCATCTAGACTCAGGATATCAATTCTTCAAGAGGCACATAGAGCGATTAACCTCAATATTGATATACCACACAAACAATCAGATAAAATGACTCAGAGTCAGCCGCTACAGAAATTACTCATGTTACAACTTTCCTTGGGAACTTCGAAAAACTGGAAACAAACGAAAAGTGGTAAAGTTGCGCTAGCTTTAGTGAATTTAAGATATATTTCATCCTCAGTTCTTTACACTTTGCATACAATATACTCCAATCTGCAAAGATTCGCTAGGAAAGGTTATCCAGCACTTGATACTTTGGTGAATGCAAAGATGCGTGAGGAGTGTATTATTTCTGTGATTGGTCCTATGAGATGGTGTTTGGATTATATTGTTTTACTTTCACAAGAATTAATGGAATTAGATAGTGCATTTAAATCACAAAATATAAAACAGGTGGAAAGTTTAATCAATAATTCAATTGTGGCTCCTTTAATTTTGGGGAAAATACCAAGATCATTTCTTGTATCTTCAATTGCAAACATCAAACGTCTTTTTACATTTTTTCAAAAATTTATTGAAAAGATAGATCCAAACATTGCTGCGAAAATAACAGCAGAGAATTCTTTAGGGGCGTTTGATGTGGTGGAAGATATTTTGATAAACGAAGATGATTCAGTTATTCAGGTAAAATTTGCAGGTGATATATCTAATGATAAAATGATGGGTGTCAATTCAAAATCTACAAAAGCTATCATTACGCAGCCAACAGTCGAGGCATATTATAGAATCGGTGAAATGATAAAGAGATTACCTGTTTCCCTAACTATGTTTGAAAAATTTTTAACTGATGCCGATGCACCACTACGTAATATCAAACTTGATGCACCAATGTCATTGGCAGTTGAGCAACAAATTGTGTGTCAGGGTCATGTTTCAAGAAATTTCATTGATACGATTCAAAAACTATGTGACGTTTTCGGTAAAACTGTTTTGGGATATCCTGGAACACGTGCATCTGATTTGTACTTTTATGATGTTTCATGGTTAGGATTTGATGTTTTGGATGATGAATATGATGATGACCTAATGAATGTAGAAGTTGTCAACAGCTCCAAAGACGATATTGAAATGACTGATTTTGATAATAATAATACAAAGCAAAATGACGAAGTTGTACAACCCTTTACAGATATCAAGAAAACCAGGGCTGAATATCACAGATTACTTACACGCAGTGTTCGTCATGGGGGTGTAGTTGATTACTTGCGTAAAGAATGGGTAAGTCCTGATGATATTATGAAATGTCTTGGTGAGTATGATCGTAAAAATGGTTCTTCTACCACTACAACCATATCATCTCATACCAAAACAGCATACATGCCTCCATTAACATCTATGAATGAAAGGAAACCAATTTTGCGTAAATGCATTAGATGCGGTTTTATTTCGCTTGTCCATGACGAAGTTATGTTTGTTCCGAATAGTATGACATTTGTTGCCAATCCTGTCTTTCAACACTACCAGCGGGTTTGTATTTGTGGTGGATCATGGGCAAACTTGTAGTTTGTAAAAAGTTTTCATATTCACTTCTTTTATAATTATAGGTTATACCAACCTAATGCTACCATCTGATATAAATCTAATGCTAATATAATATTTGTTTGTCGGATCTATTGTTCGCTAAGATAATCCCAACGGTTTTTTCTTGAAATCTCGAATTTTAGCCAGACTGATAAATTCGATTATAACTAAATTACTTTCCAACCAGATCTATTCATATCATAGGCATTTTCAAGGAAGTAAAGGATACTAATGGTTCGCCGGCAATCCATTCACTCAGTCTCCTCATTAACTGTTGAAAGCAAAACACCAAGTAAGACGCTTGAAAGAATCAACTCTAACGAAACCACCTCGCTGCTCTCGAGAACCATCACAGCTACATCGATAAACTCACAAGCCAGTGTGAACACAAGTTTTGAGTCAAATTGGTTACCAAATTCTTTCGTTATTTCTCAAAAGAAATACAACATCTCTTTAAAATTAAACAAAAATGAAATTATTATGCTGCGTAAATCATGGGCTATCGTAACATCTACAGAAGCTAGAACTGATGATGACGATGATAGCTCTTTAAAAAGACTTAACTCTAGAACCAGTTCCATTGGTACAAATTCTTCTAGTCAAAGCATCAGTATTGCGTCAGCAACTAACGCATCAACTTCTAATGTGAAAACTCGTCAATTCAATTCAGCAGATTTTTCTTCATACTTATTTTGTATTCAATTTTACAACAATTTATTATCTATGATACCAGATATTGAAAGGATTATTCCTAATATTAAACATCAAGCAGCATCATTTGCTGGTGTTATTCAAGTGGCAATCGATTCATTAGAAGATTTATCCAAAATGAAAGAGTCATTATTGAATCTTGGTCATTTGCATGCAAGAATTCTTGGTATTGATGCTCCATGGTTCAAAACTATGGGTTATGCACTTATCAAAACATTTCAAGATTGGTTTGGTAATAGTCCAGAATCATTTCCTTTGGAATTGGAAGAAGCTTGGATCAAATTATATTGTTTTTTGGCAAATTCTATTTTACAAGGTGGTATTGATCCAGTCATTGAATATAATATGGTAAACAACAAAGCAAAAGATTTTACGAATGAGAGTATAAATGAAGAATACTTTGAGGAAAATGAAAATAATTTACCCTCCAGTACTGATAAATTATATGGAGGATCATCATTAGCTGAAAGCGTTCTCAAGAAGAATGCTATTAATAGGACCCTTTCAAATCATTCATTTTCATCTTTTAGTCAACAATCTTCAACATCTACTCCACCACTTCCATCTGTTCCAAGTCAAAAGAAATCATATATGTCTAATGTTGCTACTAAAAACATAAATAAGTTTGCCAAGAAGAGAGGTGAAAAAGAAGACTGTACAATTATGTAACAGCGAGGTATTATTATATTAAATAGCATCTATTTATAATTCAATATCAAAGATCTATGAAGTGTAATGATGATGCAGAATATTATGTATGTGAACATTACCCTGTTTAACAGAAACCAGTAAGTCAAGATTTGACATTTCAGAAAACATTAACTTTAAATTCCTCCAATATTCAGATATAAGCAGAATCTTATCAGCATCTCGAAGTTCTGTATCAGAATCTATATAACAATAGCCAAAACGCCATAATTCTGGTAATTCAAATATTATATTAGCAGCATCGAATATGTTTTCATTAAGTTGAGATTGAATGGATGATTTATTTTCAGAAACAATGTAACAATCTAAAGTGAATGAAAGTTGGGTATTTGGGTTCATTTTTATTTGAAGAGTATGCATCAATGGGACAACTGTGGAATTTTTCAAAATGATTTTATTAAACAGCTGATAATTGTAGGGATTGGCCAAAAATTTATCACACTGAACGCTAATAGACATAGGTTCTCTAATGAATGGAAAATTAGAATTATATTTTACTATTATAGGTTTTGGATATATTGGAATTTCAATGATTTGATTGGTGTATTTGAGTCGTTTTATCTCGCCCATTGGTGAGCGGAGCTGTTGCGATAGGAACAAAGATTGTTCTTTCAACATCACTTCATCTATAGTTTTACATTTAATTGTGTAAATTAATTTCAAAAGATCCTGGATCGGTTCTATAAGAAATGGATCTTCAAAATGATAAAGTGGTTGATTTGAATTGTGATCCAATATGTAAGAATTCAATGTAAAACACGAGCGAGTACTCCTGAATGACTCTCCAAACACTTCATAAATATCGTTATCTCCCTTCCTTTTTGACATTGAATTTTAAGTTGACAAGATAAGGATCGATATAGAAGGTAATAAGTTTCTAATATTTAAAAGCTACATTAACTGCAAAGATTTAACAACTGATTTTTGGAGGCTCGGTTTTTTTAATCAATTCTCGTTTTGGGTCAAATCGACTTCTCCATCTGCATAAAGGTATTGTATAAGGTACCGATAAATAAACTCTAAATTACTTCTTTTGGGAGGAGATTTGATTGATTTTTGTATATCCTTAAGTGATAGCTTGAAGTTGCAGTCTTCAATTTTTGAATAATTAACGATTTCCCTAAACACGGTTAAAACCCACGATTCAAGTTGTTGGTAATTTTGCTTCATTTCATAAAGTTCAGTTTCTTTACTCTTTAACTCACCTTGAAGACTGGATATAGTATTCTGGTAGCATTGTGACTGTAGTGATTGAATATAATGGAAAGTGTCTTCGATGTTTGAAATCACGCTTACTTTCTCATTGTTTTTCTCGCTAATTGAGTTTACCTTTTCTGTGTACAAAGCAACTAAATCGTGTATCCCATTATAGCAATTTTTGGTACCATCAATCTCCGATTGTTGCATTGTTTGTTGAAAAGTATTCAATTCGTGCAAGAGGGAAAGCGTAATATTCTGTGATCTTTTCATATTGATATAACTCTCTTCCACTTGTTGAAGTAAAGTAACTGACATTTTTTGAAACTCATCTTGCTTGGTATCATGTGAGGAGTTTGATTCTGTGCTTTCAATCTCGTCATCAGCATACACCTTTGAAGTTGACTCTTTGGAAGAAATAACAGAGGGGTCACCGGAGGAGTCGATAGAGGCTACTTCATTGGTTTGACCTGTGTTTTCACTGTTTTCATATTTCTTAGTAACTTTATTATCTACAAAAAGTGGCTTGGTAGTTACATTTTGACCCTGCAAGCTGTTAATGGTATTTGAAAGATCAGTACCAAAGCTACCTCGCCCTAGACTATTACCGTACATGTTTTGACAGTATTAGTTATCTGGTTTATTAAACAGATTGTCTAATAATAATAAAACTGAAGATAGCAAAATTTGTTTTGCCCTAATTTTACTAACATACTTTTGAAAAAGGAAAAGTATTTTGTATGAAAACTAATTCTGTCAAACTAATAACATTTTTATGACACACTCATATGTGCTATACCCCTGTGAATTAGCCACAAATGCTTCTTAATAGCCAAGAAAACAAGCTGGACTTTGCTTTAACTTCCATCTTCACTGTTTCCTCCCCACGACAAGAAACGTGTCGTGGACTTGCCGCTTACGTAATATAACTTATGACGCGTCAAGTTTTTTTCTTTTGCGACAAGAAAACGCGTCGTGGGGAGCGACAAGTCACAATTTTGTTTCCGTTTTGGGCAATAATTGAAACGCGCAGGGGTTTACACAGTTTCACGTATTTTAGCTTCAACTATCTCTGTTCCGGCCGTGTTAGTTACACTAATCTAACCATTCAAAGGTTTGATAACACATTCCAGGTAACAAGTGCTTGACTTCCGAAATTCATGCTGTCCTCTGCTTTCATACAGGTTAATAACACACACCAACTGAATAATCCTCAAGATACTTTGGAATCTCAAGCTTCGATTACTACTAATTCTGTAACAGATGATTGCGATTTTAGGACAATAGATATATCTTCTTCAGCTCAAACCAGTACAGTATCTCCACAAAAAAGCAGTTCACATAATATGTCGAGAAGTCAACAGAAAGAGGAAACTGATGTAAATTTGAACTCATTTGCATTTTATTCAGGTCCAGCAGCAAACGAGAAAGATCATGTATCGAGGTTTAGAAAATCATTAGTTTTATCAAATTCCTTTAACTCAATTTCTTCTTTACCAACTCCCGATACAAGTGTTTCTGAAATTTACAAAACTATTCAATCAAATGAAGAACCAACGAAAAATTTAGGGATGGTAATTAGTCCAAGTATGAGAGCTTTAAGTGATATTTTAACATCTAAAGTTTCTTTAAATAAATCTGCCACTACTTTGCAACAAAGCACCATTTGTGAGGTTGAAGAAGAAGAAGATAATGTTTTCTACGATTACGAATATAATGGAGCAACTGATACAGAAACAATTTTACCTGCAGTTGCAACCACTCAACAACCAGTTTCCTTAATTGATGATGTTTTCCTACCAAAGCAATCTGCTTCTTCTGAAACACTTCAAATCAACATTCCATCTGATAAGTCGATTCAAGGCGATTTAATTGATCTATCTAGTCCACCTGCATCCCAGAAACAATATAACCTTGCATCTCCAGAGAAATACGTGGATTTATTACCTAGTGTCAACCAAGAACTTGGTTTGAATAACACAAGTTATAATGATATCTACGAATCATTCTTGCCTACTGATCAAGAGACACCATACACTGAACAGATACCTTTAGAGCAAAATATCAGTTTAGCTTCAAAAAGAGTTTCAAAACGGTTTTCTACTATTAGTGATGTTAATTTCAACGAGTTTCAACTTCAGTCACCAGCAATTTTATTTAATGATCCTTTAGAATCGAATCATTTTGTTCATCCTACTTTGACTAAATCCTTATCCAAGTTAACAATACACAGCGAAACTAGCAGTGCCAACCATGATAGCTTTTTGAATGACGAAAATGCTGAAATTATGATTAATGAAGAAGATTCTGAGGATTTTAGTTTTATTCCAAGTGAAAGAAACACCATTGTTAATCAAAGTAACATTGGTGAAGATCAACAGCAAAGACAAACACGAAACAATGATCAAATACAAACAGAATACCCAACACAAAAGACTCCGAAACAGCTAGTATCATCAACATTTACTCAAACTACACCAAAAAGATTCTCAATTGAATTTGTTTCTGAACAAAATGACAAATCCCCCTTTTTGAACGACTATTTAAAGACAATCAATTTATCTCAAACAAAGTCTTCACAATTGAATGATACTGATGCATGTACATCAACTGCTTTGGGTATCTCAACTATTTTGACTCCAAAACCCGAGGCACATACTATACCTGAAAAAGATGATGTCGTTTCTACTCCTGATAAAATCCCTGATCTTGCAAATGGGGACCTCCTAGTAACAAATGTATTAAACAGTTCTCCAATAAGAAACACTTCTCCTACTTTTGAAAACTATAAGAATTCCCCAACTGCTAGCCCAAAACGAAATGTTATCAAATTATCGAATCAATTGGACTCTGAACACCCCTCATCAGATCAACCATCTCATGCATCAATGAAACCTGCAAAACCTAAATCTAAACTAACCTTTAAAAGTTTTTTCAGTAAGAGTACTGACAACCTTACCCAGCCAGATAAACAAAAGAAAAAATCTCCATTATTACCATCATCTGAAAAATTTCAACGCCCTAAATCATTCAACTTTGCTTCTAAGGAACCTACTCAAGTAACCAATAATACAACTTCCAAGAAAGAAAAAACAAAGAGTTTAGGCTTATTGTCTGGATGGAAACGGAAAAGTTTAGGTTTCAATAAAGAATCAACCAAGGAACGTACTGCGACAGTAAAGAACTCAAAATCTTCTAATAATATATTCTCTAAATCTCATTTTAAATCACAAAGTACTGCTAGTTTACCTGTTTTATCATCACCTATAGCTGAATTTAACGAAATTAAGAGTCCAAAATCACCACATAAACATTCTAAATCCACAACAGAAATGTTGAGTAAGAATTTACCTGATTTACCACCACCTCATTTGGATGATACATCATTGTTAGAGAGGTACGGTTTTGTGGAAGGTTCAGATAATAAAAGCCCTGTTTTTTCACAATCTCCAGAAGTAAAGTTTGAAACGTTTGATGCTTACAAAGATTCGACAACGATAAAGGAGACAATAAGTAAGAAATCATTAGAAAGTGAAACTTCCCCGATGAATCTGCCTCAACCTCAATCTGCAATTTTTGCTGAAACAACTCCAACTTTTGAAAATACAGCATTTGATCCTCCAACTGAAAAGATTACTGTTAACCTAGACAACTTAAATAGCAGCAGCGTCTATGATACTACTAATGAGGCTGAGAATCTAGCTAATAGATTTGATGATGAATTGTCATTCTTCAAACCACCGCAGAGACTAGGTACCCCAAAAGTTGATTCTTATAATGCTGAACCTCTGGATGAGGAAATGATGATGAAGACTCCAACTCCACTAAGTCCTTCATTATCTGTTGTGGAATCATTTGTACAAAGTCCAAACAAGTATCATATAAGTGATGATATGTTCCCTAAGAGTCTAGGTCGTAACGAAATCGAATCAATTGTCAGTTTAGAAAGATCGAGATCATTCAGATCAGTGAAGTCACATCAACAAAATAACACTGGTTTGAATCACAAAAATTCGATTCTTAGGATGGTTCAAAACACAAGTGACCAATTTAATGAGATTCAATTACCTGATGGAATGGTTGTAGTTAAGAGCCCAACAGTTGATCAATTTTCAATTTTAAGCAAACCAAGTCGAAAGTCAAGTATTTTGAAGAATTCAGTTCGTAATCAAATCTCTCCACATAATTCTCAAAGATTTTCAATTGATCGCAAATCAAGTTCCATTAGGAATTCTGTTAGTTATAACAGTATTACATCCTCAGCACTAGATGATGAATTTAATGATTTGATTGATTTGATTCATTTCGGTGATGATGATAGTCAACTCAATACAGATTTTAATATTGATACAGCTGTACAGGTTAGTATAAGTCCATTGAGAAGAGTGCCTCGTGATTCAAGTGTCCCAGACTTTTTGGGTATGGAGACTGGCATAAACACAGATCTTGAAAACAATGTTTCTTTCAATAGGGATTTCATAGATGATAGTACATTGAATGGCCAGATTGATGAAAGTTCAAAGGAACCGGAACACAATTTGTCATCTCAGGTATCTGAAGAATCTGATTTACCACCTACTCCACCACCTCATTCAGATAATCAACATTCACAATCTTTGCTTCACAATCATACCAATCGTACAGCTGATGAGAACCAAATCATATATGATGCAGACTACTATGATGACCACTTGGACAATGCGTTTGATTCTCAAAATGAACCTGCATCTTCAGACTACTACACTAAAAATGAGTCAAATGATAACACCGCATTTAATTATAACCCAGTAATTTCTCCTTTCCAGAATCGAATTGGGAAAGAACTAAATGATTCAGATAGTAGAAAATTGAATCATTTTCAACCACCAGTTTTGGAACCAGAAACACAATCAGCAATATTTGGTTCATTGATTAATCAAAGACCTGTAGATACAATAGTACAATCTGATTCGGATATTTCAATTTCATTCACAGAATTTGCACAATATAACTCCAGTTATTTAGAAAGTCCAGTTAAAAATCTGCCAACTAACATAGGAGAAACTTCGCCTTATAGGTTTTCAGTAAATAATCCATTTACCGATTATACCCAATCCTATGATCATGAAGTTGTGATAAAGCCTTCTATTGGTGCATTTAATTCGGAGAAATTTGAAAAGAGAAGGTCTTTGGACTTTTCACCACCAGTCCAGCAAACAAAACCTATCCATGCTTCTTCTTCATCACTACCTGCACCACAACAGGGTAAACCCAAAACATTGAAGAAAAAAAATCGAACATCTGTTTCTTTCGGTAGCATGTTTGAATCTTTAATAACCACAAAGGAAAATGCTCCACGTGGTGTGAAGTTCTCATCAAGAATACTACTATATGATACATATGGCGAGGATGAATATGATCGTAAACCAGATTCAGCTACTTGTAATAGTTTGACTCCACAGATTGCCATGGAAATTAAGAATGAACTGAATGCTTTGAAATCTGAGATGCCTGTTCATGAAGAATCTAAATGTTACACTCATTTCTTTTAGTATAATTGTATAATACACATTGTTTTTTCCTTCTTTGTAATTTAGAATCAGTCTACGATGTGACGGATCCTAGTACTAAAGTCTTAGGTTCCTGGACGCGAAGTTGTTGATCTTGACATTAATGGAGAATTCGGATTTTATCACTCCAGTTTTAGGTGATCTGACACTTGACCAAGTAACAATTAAGAGGACTTGGTTTGACAACTAAAGTTAGATCAATGTCTTTATTTCAGCTACAAAAGGATGCTCTCATATCTGATTTGAGGAGATTTCATGCATCACACCGTCATCTGATAGTGGATGATTCTACATATCCTATAGTTGAAAAGCTTTTTGAAGATGATGTCTTGAATTTTGTATATACTTTCAAGAAGATTGATGGTGAAAGATCGAAAAATAGAGAAGCTGCAATATATTTGCTTGATCCCACGAGACTATTTTCATTGGAATGTTTAAAAGCTGATTTCAAATACGGTCAAAGATACAAAGATGTAGTTGTCATGTTTATGCCTGGATTCTGGCAAAGAGCATGGGAAGATTTACTACATAACCAATACTTTACCAGATCATTGGTGGAATTGAAGGAGCCAGTGATAGCTGATTATTTGAGTTTTATTCCAGTGGAAACTCATGTTTTTACAACGGGTAATTTTCACTCCATTCCAGCCTACTACAATCCAGGAAAGCACGGCCAACATTTTTTACGCTACCAAATGGATATGGCTGTCAATGCAATGTTAGGATTGTGCATAACGGCAAACGAATATCCAATCGTAAGGTACTACAATTCTAAGCTAGCAAAACAACTCGCTTTCACTTTTCAAGAGAAAATTGATGATTATTATAGATCACATCCAGATTTTGAGCCAAGTAACAGTAAAACAATTTTTTTGATTACTGATAGGACGATGGATATGTTTGGACCTTTATGTCACTACAGCTATTATAGATCTCAAATATTTGATCTAATAGATGGTGTTGAAATTCCTAGAGAACCTGATGTTTCTCCAAAATATTACTATACAGCTCGCACAGGTGAAGGTGATGTGAAAAAGGTACTAAGTTTTGATGATCATGATCCTGTTTATACCGAGTTAAAGGATTTATCGATGGAGGATGCTTCAGAAAGAATCAAACAGTTGTATAATGACTTGAAAGTTGAAGATGCTAAATTTTCTGGTAGAAACTTAGAGAGTGCACATGGATTAAGACATGCATTAATTAACAAAGATACACATGCTGAAAGGAAGACATTAGTTACAGGGCATTATCAACTTTCTACTAAAATGTGGGATGCCCTCAATAAAGAACATATGGGTGATATTATCATATTTGAGAATCTATGTGCCGCTGGATTAGGTCCTATAGACAATATAAAGACACCGGTGACTAGTGGGCTAATACACTTACTGGAAAATGATAGAATTGATGTTTACAATAAGATAAGGTTGTTGATACTATATGCTTTTTACAGAAATGGTATAATTCAAAAAGATCTAGAGAAGCTCTTGATGTTTAGTATGCCTGATAAGGCTGAAAATGTCATAAAGCTTTTCAGAAATCTAAAATTAATGGATGTGAATTTGATAAAGAGTGATTTGAAGAATAATGCTAAAAAGTCAAATACCTTTTTCGGTGTCAACGACACCGAAACTCAAATGAAGATAATGATTCCAACGTTTAGTAATATAGTGTCTCGAATTGTTTACAATAAGCTTTCCGAGTATTATACCACTACATCTATTGATAGTTTTGGTTACGAAGACGAGCTTGATGACTCTTTGAAAACTTTTCCTTACCAAAAGGGAGGTCCAGATCCTACTGATGTCGACGGATCACAAGCCGTGAGACATCAGCCAAAATGGAAAAGTGTCAAAAATAGTGATGATAGCAGTCGTCAGAAGCTAATGATTTTTTGTGCTGGTGGTTTGACACCATCTGAACTTAGCTCTATTACATCTCTCGAAAATGAGCTCAATCGTAATATCATTGTTGGGACAGATGAAATTTACTCTGTATGGGATATGCTTGGTGATATTACTCTTATTAATGAAACTGATTTTGAATTTCCATTGTCTCAAAAACTTATAAACAAACAAGTACCTAAAGGATTATTGGAGAATTCAGCCGATCCAAACAACTCTAATCCTTCTCAGGTTGAACAACAGGCAAAACATTCAAATGTACACGATAATGCTCTTCCAGTTTCGAGTCAGGAAACTAATCTGGAAAGCAAAAACAAGGAAATTTCAAAAATGGATACGGAAAAAAAGAAATTAAAAGGAATGATGAAGAAATTTAAAAAGTTTAGTATTTGAGTTGTGTATTTGTAACCAAATAATAAAATGTACAATAGTGTAAGCTCTTTGAATCAGGCTTAACTCCGAAAGATGAAAAAAAAGATCTGGAAAGAAGTCTCGAAATTTAAACGCGTGCAGAAGCTTAGGAATCAGTTCTGAGATTCCTGCAATTGAGTAGCTGAAAACTCGAGTTCAATTCTTATTTCAGAGCAGGGGATGTTTGGATTTGGTAAAAAGAAAGAGGAAAAGAAGAATGAAAAGAAATCTTTTCTCAAGGTGGATACACCTTTTGAAAAACCTGTTGATGGTGTCAAACCCCCAAAAGAAAAACCTTTAACATCAGAACAAGATGAAAAATATCAGCTTGTATTGAAACATTTTCAGAATCCTGATCTGAAAGTGGCAAATAGAGAAAACGATGATTGCGAAACTGGCCCGCTAATTGATGATGAGAAAGCTTGGGTGACTAGAGAATGTATTCTTAGATATTTACGTGCTACCAAATGGGATGTAAAACATGCAATTAGCAGAATTGAAGGAACTATTGCTTGGAGAAGAGAATTTGGTATTAACTTTCAAAATGACGACAAGAATGTAGTAAATTCACATCTCATTGAACCAGAAAGTTTAACTGGTAAAGAAGTTGTTTTAGGTTTCGACAATGAAGCCAGACCATGCTTATATTTGAAGCCAGGTAGACAAAATACAAAAACATCACACAGACAAGTTCAACATCTTGTGTATTTCCTTGAAAAGTGTATTAACTTTATGCCATCTGGCCAAGACTCTTTGGCCCTTTTGATTGATTTCAAACAACATCCTGAAATCAGTGCCAATGTCGAAACATCTAAAATTCCTCCTATCTCAGTTGGAAGAGAAGTTTTGCATATTTTACAAACACACTACCCGGAAAGACTTGGTAAAGCCTTATTGACCAATATTCCATTTTTAGGTAGGGCATTTTTGAAATTGATATATCCATTTATTGATCCTTTAACAAGGGAGAAATTGGTTTTTGATGCTACTTTTAGTGATTTTGTTCACCCTGAACAATTAGATAAAGAATTTGATGGTCTTGTCGATTTTGTTTATCAACATGAAATTTATTTTCCTGCATTAGTGGAATTCACAAAATCTAGACAAGCTGCTTACATGGATAGATTTTATAGGTTTGGGGCTGTTGTTGGTTTGAGCGAAATCGATCTTAGAGGTCAAGCTGATGAAGTAACTGTTCCAGTTGGTAAACATCCGTACAACGTAAACAATGACTCCGTGGCTCCAATCACCCAATCAGTCAATAAACTAGAGATCTGAGGGGGACTCTGCACTTTTCAATCTTTGCATATCTAGATAAAAGTTATACACCTTAAGATTATACTGCCTTTTGTAAATTCTGTCTGTTTCCCGACTTGATTACCTTCCCGGTCTTTCGTCACTTCTTTTTTCGTAAGCATCATTTCTGTAACCAGCCATTCTGTAATTATTTCCTCTTCCTCTGTATGAACTCCAACTAGATTGTTTTCTATATCCACCCCTATAACCACGCATTGATCTCGGACCTCTAGGTATTTGGTTTGGCTTTACGGAAATAGGAGACCGGGATCTTGATCTCTCTCTAGAGTTTGATCTCGATCGAGAATAGCTTCTGTCCCTCTTCGATTCTTCATCTCTGACTCTATTTACATGTTCAACACTATTTTTTGAATTTTCTTCAAACTGCTCCATTTTTCGTTCTTGAGACCGTCCCCGACTATCATCGCTAAAGGTGCCATCGCTGTCACTATAATCACTAGACTCACCAACAAGTAACTTCGAATTAGTTGGAAGGTTCTCCAAATCTTCTCTCATTCTATCGGTTAGATCTCCCATACCGATTGCAGTGAAGAAGTTAATTGAAAAACGTAAATGTTCCGGATCAGTTTTGGGAAACATGCCAATAATGTAATCTTGTATATACGGTTCGTTAATTCTCTCTTTCACATAACTTACCCCTGCTTCGTCAATCATTCTTTGAAACATAAACTTTAAGAAAATACGTCCGGCAGATGTTGTATCATTTTCTGTCAATTTAACCACTGACATGCATTCCCAGCCTAGTTTGTCTGAAACAAAAATGTGCCCCCAAAATGAACCAAGATTTCTAAGTAATGAGGTTTCATATTTGTAACAATTCTCATAGGTGTCTTTGAAAACATTCTGAAATTCGTTTGCCCATTTCTTGTTGACAGTTGCAAGGTTTTCACCAATAATACCATAATATTTTGAGTAAACTTTCTCTTGGGCACAACATTTCACAAGCATATCAATTAGCATATATTCCTTTCTCTTAGGATCAATAGCCGGAAGTTTAAGTAGCTTGTGAGTTGCTTCTTCGGGACCCATACTCGACATGATGGTGAGATATACATTTTTCTGATAATTTATAAGCTCTTGTTCAGTAAAATCTTTGATCTCAGTTTTCGATTCTGACTTATTTAATACCTGATCAAAAGTATGCTTATCATCATTATCAATATCTTCATGTACCTCGTTATCACTAGAAAAGTCAGATTCATCATCTTCAAACTTCGTAGGTTCCATTCCATCGACTCCTTTTCTTAAGTCCTCAACATCGTAAGCCTCATCCTCACTCTCTACATCACTCCCCAATATTTCATGTCTAATAATGTTGTATTTTTCGTTGCTGACTTTATAATTTGGATCAAAGCAAAATACATCTGCTTCACTTTGTATTTGTAACGTATCGCCTAAAGAAACATTATGCACAATGCAATCCTCTTCATCGACTAGATCCAAATCTTCATCTAATAAATTCTCATTATCAATCTTACTTTTAAAGTTATTAAAGTATTCCTGAATCAAAAATTGAGTACGTGAATTTACTATGTTTTCATTGAGAACATTCCTTAAAATATCCCTGCTGTGATTGAACCACACACTTTCATCATAATAAAAGATTGGAGTACATCTATCAAGAATAACTAAGGCAATTTCAATATTGTTATCATTTGGCTCTTCAAGTAACTGATCAATGATTTCCTTGAGTATATGACTATTGCACAATTTGAATAATACTAAGGAGGACAAGAAAGTCACTATACTTTTACATCCTTCTAAATTGGTTCTTCTCAGTAGTCGTTTGTACTTCATGACAAGTCTATTAACAAGTAACTTTCCTATTTCTGGTAACTTTGAATTGATCACGCATATGAGTGAAGCATAAACATCAGTATAAGATGAAGATAATTCTTGTGCTTTCATCAAACTAGTACAAAGAAGACCTTTTCCTCGTATTAAATTCAATTTGAACAATGAGACCACCATCTCTCTAATGTTTTCTTTATTGACTTTATTTATGGTACTATTTATTTTCTTTTTGAGTGATTCCCATTGCAACTTCTGTAGCTCTTCGGAGTCATCTTCCAACACCACATTAGCCATCAAAGCTTTAAGCTTCGCCGGAGGAACGTATGCACCACCTGATTTGAGCTTCAATAGTTCCTGCAGCTTATCTGACATATTTTCTTAGTATTTTAGAGCTTAAAGATTAAAATGATTTTATTTTTGGTTGTTTTTGACTTAAATTTGTGGTGTAATGGCATATTCATTTCTTTATGGAAAAATAATTCTCAAAATTTCTTTCCATATAATATGAACAGTCCCATTATTAATTCAATCAACATCTATATCAAACCAGATTATTTATGCTTTTAGTATTATCAGAGTTAGAAGCTTATACAATAGAATCTCTTGAAAAAACTCTCAATGAAGTTTTACAATACACCAAAGCCGATCTATACATATTGGTAATCACCGAAACTAAACCTTTGACAATCAGTTCACTAACGGATCAACTTGAACATATTTATGATGTCGCCTTCAAATTGAATGATGATATTAAGAAAGGAAAAACTATCACGGTAATACTAAATGATGAAGATTACGATGCGTCTGTTGCTGCTGAACTCTGGAATTCAATGATATATTCTTCCAAAGTTGACCTAACGCTGATTCCTAAAACATACTATGCACATGTAAGTTCTAATTCAATAAAAAAGTTATCACCTTCTTTTGCATCAACTATGAAACCAAAGCATGAAAAATATCGACTGTGCAATCCGAAGGCTTACTTCAAAAGCATCCCAGTTGTTGCAGTCGGTGGTACGTTTGATCATTTGCATGATGGTCATAAAATTCTTCTCACAGTTTCTGCATTCTTAACTTCGAAGACATTGATTGTCGGTGTTACTGGATCAGAATTGTTACGAAATAAAAAATACGCTGAGTATATGCAAACTTACCATCAAAGAGTTGACAATGTTCGACAATTTATCCGTTGCGTTAGACCATCGTTATCGCCATCAATTTATGAAATAAATGATGTATGTGGACCAACAACCCAGATTGAACAAATAGATGCACTTGTAGTAAGCTTGGAATCAGTTAAAGGAGGAGATTTTGTCAATACTAAGCGACGTGAACTTGGTTGGAAGGAATTGGACGTGTACACCATTGGTGTTGTTGGTTCAGACGACGAGACTTCATTTACAAATAAATTGAGCAGTACAGATTATAGAAGAGTCAAATATTTGAAAAATAAGGGCGATGTTTAATTTTTGTACCACTAAATTGTTTAAACTTATAACAAATTGAATAAAAGTACAATTTTTTACATGATTTTAATTGATGACTGATAAGAACCATGTCTTAATTTCCTATCAGGATGATCAACAACCAGAGAAAACTTTGCTTTTTTGTAAATATCGAATAGTTCCAAAGTTGGGGTGGCAGCAAGGTCTAGATAGTCAATACTTTGTCTCTGGCTTAATGCAATTTTTGTGTGCTTAAATTCATTTTCAGATAAACCGAGAAGCTTTTTTAACCGGGACATTGAATCCACAAGCTTTTCACCTTTAACTATATCGAAAACGAATGGAAGACCATGGGAATTATCGGCAAATGTATGACATTGGAAACCTGAAACTAGAGCCATATCAACTGGATTGCTATTAAATACCTCTTTGTATTGCGGAAATATACCCATGATAAGGTACATATTACTGTTAACTGTATCATCTAAGTTTAAAACTTCTTTAACTTTATGAAAATGATCTGAAACCCAGCAAAATATGTCATCCTTAATATTTGGGTCTATAGTCACTTTGGAACTGAGCTTATCGACGACATTTTCAACAGTGCTGTTACGTGGTAATGAGAAGTCATGTCTTTCCTCCTTGCAAATTCCATTTCCGACCCAAAATACGTGAATCATTTCCATTCCTTCGAATTCATGAACTGGAATTTTGAGCACTTCATAATGAAGTTTTACAGACTGAAATTTAGGAATATTGCCCAATAAAGCATGAAAATTGTAGTCTATCTTTACATCAGATTTTTTACCGTTTGAAATAATTGAAAGTTTGATATATTCTGGTGCAATATTGATTTCTTCACCGATAGCAGTTGCTAAATCCATATAGGAGCTTTTTGATGAAAGCCATTTATCCACAATCTTCAGTTTTTTGTCCTTATCAACAAGAACATAATCTTCATCATCTTCCTCGATAGACTCTAAAGGTATGAAATAGAATTTGATTCTCGTTTCAAGATATGTGTAACGCTCCAATGCATTTTTGTAGTTTAGTTGTGAATCACATTCATTTTGATTATTATTTTGCACATCAATACAGATAATATCACCGGTTCCAATTTCATTTTTATAGAAGGGAACATCAGATTTAACATCTAATCTTTTATTGAAATCCAGTTCCTCATAAAAATTAACGTTACTATTATCAGGTAGTTTGAGTACATCACATAGTAATTGTTGTAGTACTTCAGGTGTAGAGGTTAATGGTAGAATAACGTGAGTTAAACCTTTAATCTTTTGTTCTTCATACGAAAAATATTTAACGAAAGCCAAAAAGCTTGTGTTTTCATCAATTGGTTCAAGTTTGGCATCGACGCTATTGTCTGTCAATTGAAACAATTTTTCTAATCTCTCTTCAAAACTGGCACTATCCGCAATTAGCGGAGATTTGATAGCCAAATGTTTGAGATCTTTTGATGCATCTTCCAAATACAATGCAATTACCAGTGGTTTGTCTGGACCATTATATTTTCTCTTTCCGGTTCCATTCTCAAGTGCTATACAAACATCACCAATTGAAGCACCTTCTAAATTTTCAAAACTATTTTCAATCGAAAGGTCAGGTCTAATGGTACGGTTTGTTCTCACACTCATATTCCACAATCTGTATTTTTCCGGATTTCCCTCTTTGCCAATATTTTGAAATATAGCATCATATATGGAGTTCCATGGATCTGTTTTTAACAATCTAAAGCTTATAGGCAATGAATTTTGATCAAATAACTCTTCATTGAATTGTCGGTAATCATGTTCATTAGGCCCTATATCAAAACCTTCATAATTCCTAAACGTTTCATCAGTATAAATTTTAAAGTTAGCGTATAGGTGCATTTCCTTTCTCTCTTTCATTATTCTTGCTTCTTGCTCTCTCTCAAAATTGATCTGTTTAGGAATATGAGGTGGGATGTCACTCTCTTGAACTTCAGAAAGAACAGAAGCAACTTTTGATTTCCTGATATAGACCAACATATAAGCAGAAGTTTGATGCTTGATAATATAATTCATTTGTTCTTCTCGTGACATGTTCCTATCAAGTCTAATAGGGGATCCGCAACCAAAACCTTCCTCAAAAACTGTTTGTGGAGTAACTCTAGAAACTCTATCGTCATCAAACTTATACCATATATTGTCTTCAGTAACTCTTATCATTGCATAATAGTGACCAACAGAAACATCACCCTGATGAATCAAAACACCATGAAGTTGATATTCCCAGTCTTCATCGTAAAATTCAGAAGTTTCCGAAATATATGGTTTAAGATCAAGCAATTCTGAAAATTCGTACCTGTCATTAATTTTTGCCATATTATCAGTTTCAAAATCATACTCATATCTCTTTAACTGAACATGTAAAACGTCTGGAAATTGTTCAAAAATAACACCCTTTTCAGCTTCTTGAAGACCATATCCGGAAGCATCATATTTATTATCACCATCCAGTGTTTCAATCTCAACATAATTATCAAATGATTCTTTTATATTCTTGAGTCCTTTAACATTGAGTTGGATATCCCAAAAGTCTTCAATTCTGCTACTTTCGTAATTTACATTGATGCATCGAATAAAACTCTTCATTTTTCCAACAAAGATATAATTGAGACAGTCCTCTATACTTGTTCCTTTCATCTTTGTTTCTAATTTATCCATCAGAATTCGATTTAGTTCTTGCACATCGTGCTGAGTGAAAGCGTCTGCAGTAGTCCATCCAAAAGAATGTGTGAGTTCCAATGAATTGATAGCAACATTTGAGGTTTGTAACTTGTAAAATATTCTTTGTAAAGCAAGTGAAACAGTTTTTGGTTGCCGCTTATAATCTTCATATGAATCAAAATCAAATTTGATTTCATCTTCAGTTGGAATTTGATAGACTTTCTTTCTGAAAGACTTGGTAAAAAAGTATGATTGTAATAAAGAATTGAGATAGCAGGTTGCACCTTGGTTTTCAATCCCCACGTAACCCGTAAATTTCTTTGAATCATAATCTCTGAAATCAGAATACAAAACATTTGTATAGTCATCAATTATTCTAATGAAAACGGTGAGATTCACTCTATTCTTACGGAAGAAATTTGCATTATCTCTGTCTCTCCTGTCTAGAAATTGTGTAAACCCCCAATCGGTAACTCTTTGATTGAACCGAAACTTCGTACTGGTATGCTTTTCCTGTGAGATATCTTCCGGATCCCAAGCCATGAATGTGAAATGTACGGGGAACGACCAAATTTGATTTTCTGATTCGTCAATCGGATGACCCTCAAGATAAACAGAAAGTAATTGATCACCCTTTTGACAACCAGTAATTAAATTAAATGTATAATTGCCAATTCTAAATTTTGGACTTTGAAACTGTTCCTTTTCCTTGAGTATTTTACTGAGGTCATTAATTTCGAAAGTGTGATATCCGGTAATAGAATCTAAGCCCTGTGGAGAAGGTTCCAAGAGTTCTTCTACCATAGTGTCAAAATTAAGTTCTGGAAATGCTGAATTGCTCAATTCTTTGAAAATAGAACTAGAAACAGACTCATCGGAAGGAGATGAGATGTCAAGTCCCATATCAATTGGTTCAAGGTGTGCATCCATTTCTGCATTCAATGGCACATTCTCGTCACCTCCATTCTGTTTCACTGGTTCAGAATTATTCAATACGTCTAAAGACTCAATACTGGTATCCATTAGTAACAATATTTCTCTTTCACGACTGTGGTATGTAAAAGAACACCACCGGAACTGAAGATGCCACTCGAAATTCTAGATCTGTCTTTACTCCTCATTAACCCTTAGTAATATTATAATTTGCATGCATGCATGAGCTGTCGCGAAAACTGACATGATTACGTGCTAATATATACACGTTGAGAACTCGAATTTACACTTCTTACTTACAGAGAGACAGACAGATAGATAGATAGATAATCATCTTTTTACTAATTTTGTTCTTCCTCTTCCGTGTCTGAATAGTCAATATCCCAGACATCTTCAATAGAATGGAGATCATCATTTGTAGTTTCATCCCCTTGGAGATCACATAGTTTCTTATTTTTATCGTTTAATAAATGCTTGAAACTTTTCTGTTCTTTCCGACTATTCCAATTGAGAATTCTGCTAACGCTTTCAAAATACTGTACTTTGGAATTTTTAACTGTAGGGAATGGATATCTTGAAGCACAAACAGTAACATAACCACCTACTTCTAACTTCACTCTATGTCTCCCATCGAATGCCGCCCATGCTGTAGATCGACTTCTTGATGGTACCTTGATTGTTAATTTGATTGAATCGGGTAACATTATTGGTCTGAAGGAAAGTGTATGAGGGCATATAGGAGTAAC
This sequence comes from Pichia insulana, assembly GCA_030558495.1. NCBI lineage: Eukaryota > Fungi > Ascomycota > Pichiomycetes > Pichiales > Pichiaceae > Pichia > Pichia insulana. Next base: position 80,927 of record JAJMSP010000169.1, read on the forward strand.
ACATATACCACTAACTTCAGGATGAACTAAGCTACCTCCTGCTGATAAACTATAAGCAGTTGACCCGGTAGGTGTGGCAATTATTAGACCATCTGCCTGTGCTACAGTTAGTAATGTATCATCACCATAGAGTTCAAGCATAGTAACATATGGTGACGGTCCACGGTCAACAGTCAGTTCATTCAAAACTTGCTGTTCACACACCAAATCACCATTAGCATTGTGAACTCTACATGTAAATCTCATTCTCAGATCTGTATTCACACCATTTTCAATGGCATTCTTTAAAACTTCCCTAAAGTTCTCATATTCAAAACAAGTTAAAAATCCAAGTGATCCTAATGAGAATGATAGTATTGGAGGAACAGCATTTTGAAACAATGTAGATGCATGTAAAACAGTACCATCACCTCCAAGTGTAAGAACAAAATCAAATGCAACATCATTGTTTCGTATTAAATTTTTATCCCAATATCTTAATCTAAGTTTACCATTTGGAACTGCAGATATGATTGTTGGTGAATCAAATCGAGTACTATGAGATAACTTGCTATCTACATAAACATTCAAATTATGATACTCTTTAAGCAACCATTCTGTCATCTCATTTGTCAAATAAACTAAAGAATTGTCTCTTGCCTTAGTAATAATCATAACATTACTCACATTAAGATGTATAGTTGCTCTATTCAGCCTTTTAGCTAATGCTCTTACACTATGTGCAGTTTTGGCTAGATCCATATGAGATCGTACCGATTTTAAACCTTGTGTGTCTGAAAGAGTATTGAATAACGCCACGTCGTTTTCTGCATCCTTAACTTGACAACCATCTTGTTCATCTTTAAATCTAGAAATAATATTTTTCTGTAAGGAACTACTAGCAACAAAAGAAGGACCAGATAATGAAGTATTGGATGAAGAGTTTGAGGTTGTTGATATATCTCTGTAAGAAATTGGTTGCACTGGATGATGTGATTGTTGAGTTTCTGAAATTAAAGCTTGATGCAAAATTGGTTCTTTCAATGTGGTACTAGAAGAACGTCTAAATGTAACCTTGTTGTTATTCTCCATCTTATCAAAACTCAATTGAAGATTTATGCTTACTGCCAACTCTTCTGAAAAGAAATCGCCAAAAAACTTAAATTGAAGATTGAAAAATGATATTGTGAGATTTCGGAGATAATTTAACCCCCCAACAAAATGTAATTTGAATATTATAACTAATTACATGGATGTCCATAATTGGCGCACTATTACGTTGAGGTATCGATTAATGAGTTAGTAAATATAACAAAATAACATATATAATATAACCTACATTTACCATAAGACTTAGATCTCCTTTGTTACACGACAAGTCCAGTTGGATTGATCTAATAATGGAAGTGATGCCCCAAGACACCAGCCCAGTTCATTACCCCCGATAGTTTTTGCTGTTTTCAATTCTCTCTTTAATGGAATATCATAACCTGTATGTAATAAAGATACCATAAAGTTAAGATCTAGACACCAAAGTGGTTCATCTTCTAACTCCTTGATGTGTTCAGGTTGAGAAAAGTATTGATCCCACATATGAGATCCAGAACAAACAGATTGCATAATGTCATTGATTTCAGATAAGGTGAATGATTCAGACATACCAATTGGTTGTAATCTATCATAGAAATATGAAAATATGTACATATCAGAATTAGGACCAAATTGATCTTCAAAAGATGGTTGATAGATACCGTTGAAAGAACATGATTTTGATTCACATTTTGAATCTTTATTCAAAATGGAGTCTGTCAAAAGCTTACATTGACCTGCAAATGACTCTGGGTTGCTATTTTTAGGAGAAATAAAGTTAACTGAATATCTATCTCCATTTTCCATTTCAACGATAACATTATCAGCTGTAACCCCAGGTGGAACGCAAGGATTTTCAATTGTCACATCTGCTACTGCACTCTTCACAGTTGCTGGAACCTTTCTTAAATTTGTCGAACCATTCTTTAGTTCGGCGGTAAGTACAGCAACATTGACTTTGTTTCTTGCTTGCATCAAACCATATCCCAAATGTGAATATTGATATAGAACAAATTTTCTTCCTCCAAATTCAATTTCATATTTGTGTTCTCCTTCTAACAAAGATTCACCATCTGTTGGTTCAAAGACAACCTGTGTTGAACCTCCACCAAGATCAAAAATAGCAGCAGTTTCTTGTCTCTTAGAAGTACCAATATTGTTGAGTAAATAATTTGTAGTAATCCACGCATAAACACCTTCATCAGAACCATCCATAATAGAAATTCCATCATCTTCAACAACTGCAAATGGGTAATTATCTTTTAAATGACGTCTGACTTCTTCTAAAATAGCTTTGGATTTTGTCTCACCTAATAATCTTAATCCAGCTGTCGCCTTCACCGCAACAGGTGAACAACTTTGTTTCTCCTTTGGAATTGTGTTTAATGCTAATTCAAGTAATGGGTCTAGAGAAGCTGCTGCACCTTTAGTATCAGTATCAAAGGAAGAAAGACCTGGTTTTAGCATCTTAAATTCTTCATTTATCAAAAGAGGAGGAGATACTGAAGTATCAAAGGAGTAGATATGGACACGAGAACCAGTTGATCCTGCATCAATCATTATCACGTATTCATAACCATTCACAGAATTACTGGACTTCGACTCTTTGGCGTTGCTATCTACTTTACCTTTCTTTGTAGATACAATATCTGTCTTACCTTCATCTTTTCTACCACTTTGAGTGACGTCCTTTGATTCTTCGGAAGTTGAGAATGGGTCAACTTCTGCTTTCTTTTCGGCCTTTTCAATACTTTGTTCCTTGGCCTTTAAGGAGGCGTCAGAGCCTTGAATTCTTTCTGTTTTCTTAGTACCTACGACTTGTGGACCATTCTTTTTCTTTTCGGCAGTAACATCTTGCTCAATTTTTGCACCAGAAAGTAAACCGGGATCTGATTTCTTATCTGTCAATCCAACACCATTTGCTGGTGCAACAGAGTCACCAACACCATAGTCAGCTTTATGAACACCCGACAAGTTTGGAGTTTTGGCGTTGGACGAGTTTGACACTGAAAATATCAGTGCAAAAACTAATAGAAGTGCAACAGTACCTAAAACATAAGGCTTATTTCTGCGACCAATAGATAACATTTTGTCACGTTGAAACAAGATATTACTGACTATAAAGGGATAATGCATTTTTCAGAAACAAATCAATATCATCAAGTTGTCCAAAACGCATTGTTTTTTATGTAGGCGAGCGTCAATATTGAAAACAAGTGCACGCTTATTGAATTATTTTGGATATACGTAATTTTAATCTCTTAGACTTTTATACATTTGAGTGATAAAATGGTTCCATCAACAAACAACCCTAAGGAAGGAGTTCTTTCAAAGAAGCAAGCAGGAAGAAAACTTGGTCGGCCGTCAACAAAATCGTGCAATAAAGTAGAAGTTGCATTACAACACAGAGCAGCAGTTGTTTCTGAATTATCATCCAGTTTAGCTAAAATCAATGACCCATTATTGACTGAATATCAGATTCGTGATCTTAATGATAAAATTAACGTATTGTTAAAGGAAAGAAGAGCTTGGGAATATCGTATTAAAGAACTTGGTGGACCAGATTTTAGAAAACATATAGATACAAATGATTCATTCACTCTTAAAGGATACAAATATTTTGGGCGAGCTAGAGAATTACCTGATGTAGTAAAGTTAATAGAGGAAGTGACTTTGAAGAAAAGCAATGATAAAAATGCGGTTCAGGAAGTGAAACGTAAAGAGCAATTTAATAGCGATGAACATTGGACTGATTATCATTTGAAAATTGATAGTAATTCTCTTAATTTTGATAAGGCCAAAGGCACCAAACTTTTGAGCTTCAATCCAACAAAAGATACACCTGTCACTCAGAGTTTAGAAGCCATGAAACAATTTTTAATAAAAGAAAAGAAGAAGTACCTCTTGATGCGAATCAGAATGCAAAAGTGATTCAAATAAACATTCAATCATTCAGGTAAGCTAAAATAAGAGATTTATTCCTTTACCCAATATTTCCCTCAAGTTACTAGAATAATTTCTTTCATCTTCCCAGATGACTCGATCTATTTCTCTTCTACCTGAATCCAAGTCGATTTGATCAAGCCTGTGTAATTTAGAGCCCCTTAATAATTTATACCCAAGGTAACATACACTGAACAAAATTAATGATCCATAGCTGGAGAAAAAAAATGATGTTGACCAGTCTCCTTTCAAAAAAACAACAAAACCTGCAGCAAATACCAAAATAAGACTTACTATCATTGCCAAGAATGCCAAATATGGTTGGAATGGTGCAGAATAGGGATAATCAGCATCATCTCTGCTGATTATATCTGGTCTCATTTTTAATGCATGGTAAAATCTGATATATGACAAGCACATACACGACCAGACTAATAGACCTGATGTCGCACATAAACTTACTAGACGTTCAAAAACCAGGGCAGTATCATTCTGAACAGAAAGAAAACTCAACAATCCAAACGCCATTGTGAATAAGACACTTGTATAGGGTACACCACGTTTGGTGCATAGGGAAAATACCTTTGGTGCTTTGTTCTGTATACTCATAAAGTATAATGTTCTGGAGCTAGTATACAACTGGGAAGAAGCTGATGTCAATGCAAAGTATAACAAAAAGCCATTAACAACTCCAGCAAACGTGCACACCCCAGCATTTTGAATTGCCATAACCCATGGACTTTGATTACCATTAGAAAAACCTGCCCACTCAAACATAAGACTGCTACAATGACCACCACTTAAAATAGCAATTATTCTATTTTGTTCCTCAACAATTGTACCACTGACTTTGGAACTTGCAAAATATCTGAGCAGTCTAGGATCACCACTATAAACATTTAGACCGACTAAGAATATTGCAATAATATAGAAGACCACTATTCTCATATAAATATTCTTTGTAGCACTAGGAATGGATTTTCTTGGATTTCGTGATTCACTGCCTGCAATGATCACAGATTCTGTACCAACATAAGCATAGCTTGCAACAACTGATGCAATTAGTATTTGAAGAAATCTGCCCAAATTACCTTCAATTCCATTCAAAGAGCCTAATCCTATATCATTCACATCAAATGTAGGTCTAAATAATCCAAATGTTATATTATTAGCCAAATCAGATTTTTTTGAATCCCAAAATTTGAATCCGATCCTTTCGTGTAAAGGTCCTGAACCTCCTGTGTTCAAGATTACCATGTATATCATTAATGATACTAAAATCAGTAGCTTAATTATAGTGGAGTAGAATTCAAACTCCCCATAGACTCTTATGTCAAATAGATTCAAGCTTAATGTAAACATGAAAAAGAGCGCTATCCAGCCAGCAGTGTTCGGGCCTGGAATGTCAAGTGACTTATAAAATGAAAGCATTATGGCACTTGCTGTGATTTCAGTAGTCAAACTTATTGCGTAAGTAAACCAATATAGCACACCAAGTGCAAATCCAAATGCATCATCAACAAAACGTGAAGCAATACCTGAAACTCCGCCGCAAAGGGGTATTAATGTAACAATTTCACAAAATGACAACATTGTTGAAATCACTACTGCACCAGTTATTATGAATCCTAGTAGACATCCCATCGGGCCAGCTATCGTGAAAGCCTTACCGGAAGATAATAATAAACCAACTCCAAGTGTTCCTCCTAAGGCGATTTGATGCAAATGACGAACTTTGAGTTTACGTTGAATTTGGTATCTATTGGCTCTTTGAATTCTGGCTATTCGTATGGGGTTTATTTTATTGAGAAAATTCAAAATTGCAGAGGAACTACCTGAATTTGACCCCTTAGGGTCATAATCTGAATACTGATCAATTCTATGAAATGCATAATCCACATTCTCTTGTTGACTAACAACCATATCAATTCCCTCAGTAGATAAATCTGGAGAATTTCGAAACTTCTTGAAAGGTTGGTAATCAATTGGTAAATCATCTAGTTGAACTTCATCATCTATAGGAACAGAACTATATATTGAGCTGCTAGATTTATAAGCCAATTCTCTTTTCCGTTTTTCGTTATATTCTAGATCAGCATTAAATCGTCGAGTTAACTTTTTGAGGAAGTTCCGATGTGTCTTTTTAGGTTGTTCAATCTTTGTCCATTCTTGAAAGGAGTCTGATTTCCCAAACATATAGTTCAATTCATCTTCACCTATCACAGGCAACACATTGTTTTGAACTGTATTGTGTGAAATATTTTTTCCTTTGAGTTTAGCAAGTTTAGTAATCTTTTTCTCTATCACATCTTCACGGTGTAGCAATCGATCATAATGCTCAAAATCAGACACATTTAAATTTTCTTTCCGTTCAGAAGTATCATATTTGTTGTATAACGTGTTAAAATATGATTTGTTGTTGGTTGGGTGTTCTTCAAAAGATTCATTATCCAATATACGATGTAAGACTGAGCTATGGATGTCATCAGAAAGAGAATTTGTAGAAGATGAGTAACTTTGCGTTTTTCGAATATTTGTTTCCAAATCTATAATATCTGTTTCAACTGATGGTGATTTCCCTAGTACTGGAATATTGTCCAAGTCAATATTTCCCGTAACCGATGTATTCTGATTCCACCAAGATAACTTCACTTGGTCCTCAACCTTCATATTCGGAAAGAGACTATTTTGCACATCTTCATCCGAATTCGAAGAGGTATCCCTATTTTCATCTGAGTCCAAACAAGCATCAATATTTGGTACAGAATCCATTATCAACTAGTAAACATTGACGGCGTGATTAGGAATTATATTTTCTTCTGATAGTACAATAACGTCTTTGAAAAATATTCCGGGGCAGTGATAATTTTCGGTCTTTTACTAATGCTATTTTGAAGTAGAATGGCGGTTTTCAATGTAGCCTTAACATGTTCTCTACATAATATAGGGATAAATAAAATGCGTCTACTAAGCTTCAGAATCGTATACATAAAAATCGTAGTTGTTGAATCGTGTGTTGACACTAGATTGAAAACGTTAATATTGATGTACCTGAATCAATAAATGCAGACCAAAAGAAGTAATCATCTACAGTATAAAGAAGCAGTAATATAACAATGAGATAGCTTATTAAAGTTATAAAGTTCGAATAGGGAGAGTACTATGCAAACATTGTCAGGCAGGGTACAGCCTGAGAGATCAACTTTCGCCCAGCTCGAGCATGCCTTTTTCACAATTTTCAACAACTCGACTTCTAAAGAACACGAAAGGACACTTTACACTGAAGTTGTTAATTGGGAAACTATGTCTGCACAAACTCAACAGAAGGTACCATTGACAAAGGAGAAAAATCCAGTAGCTGTAGCTATTGCCAATGCTGTCAGATATAACAAGGAATTGAAACAAAGACAAGGTATTTTAGCCTCTTCTAAAAATAAGGTTGATTTTTTCAGGTACAAACGATTTATCAGAGCGATTCAAAGTGAAGATTACAAGAAGAAACAGGAGAAATCAAAGCTTATTCCACCTGTGCCCCTTGATGTTAGTGGAATCAACCAGATTTTTGTTTTGTTGATTCAAAACCAAATGATTGTTCCGGTTGACAAAATGAAAACAAAGGATTCAAAGGCTCAAGGTTTAGCTATTGATAAAAATACACCAGGATTACAACAATCTACTAAAGCGGTTCTTCAAGATGATGTATACTATATGTGGGCATATACACCACCAAATCCATTTATGATTCTTTATTCTATCCTTGCAATTGTAGCTATTTTTGCTGTTATTTTATTCCCATTATGGCCTTTCTGGATGAGGAAAGGTGTTTGGTATTTAAGTACATCATTATTGGTGCTTTTAGGTTTATTCTTTGCTATAGCTATTATCAGACTAATCATATACTTAATCACACTTGCTACAATGTCTGAACAATTCTGGTTATTCCCTAACTTGTTTGAAGATTGCGGTGTCATTGAAAGTTTTAAACCATTATATGGTTGGGAGGATCCAAAGAAGAAAAAATCAAAGAAATCAAAGAAATTGAATATTCCAACTAACTCAACAACAACTAATTCCACTACTGATTCTCAAACAAATGTAAAACCAATTACAAAGGCGGAAACAACTTCAGCTCAACCAACAAATACTACAACTTCAACGAAGCAACGTAATGTTACACTAGAAGAAGTTGAAGAATAAATTATGCATTACGTTTCAATTTATAGATCGTTGAGATAAATACTAGTATCTATATAGAAAAGATTCAGCTAGATAAGTTTATAATTGAGAAGAGTATGTCTGCTTTGGGAATGGATAAGATGGACCAACTTCTTGGATAGACAATTTTGCTAACCAATGGCCCATATCAATAGATTCCTTTAAATCTTTGCCTTCAACAAGACCTGCAGTGAAACCAGCTGCAAATGCATCACCTGCACCGTTAGTATCAGTAATTTTGGAAGGGTCTAAAGCATGAACTGGGAACTCATTAACATCAATTTCTTTATTATTGAAATCATATGTAACTGCTAAAGTTGGATCAGTACCTTGAGTGAAAATAACTGTTCTTGGTTTAGAAAGGTTTTCCTTTGGAAGTTGAGCAATTGCCTTTGCAATTTCCTTCAAATCAGTAGTACCTAAATTATGAGATTCAGCATAAGCAGCAGCTTCTGATTCATTACAGATAATATAATCTGCATATGGAACACAACTATCTAATGCATCCTTGAAAAATTGAGCAATGAAAGGTGCAGAAAAGTTCAAGATAAAATCTTTATTTTCCTTTGCCGCATGTTTTCCAAGTAATTGAATAGCTTCTGGTGAAACAGTTAAATGGAAACCTCCAATATAGAAAACTTTGGCACCTTCAACGTGCTTCCAATTTTCTGGTTTCTCTAAATGAGAAGGTTTAAAATGATTTGCTGCAGCAAGATCAGTAACTAATGATCTGTTAACACCATTAATTAGAGCAGCACATTTACCAGTTGCAATATCGTCATGAACTTGATATGCAGTTGCTAAACCAACAGATGCATTTGCTTCAAGTAATTTTTCTGCGTAAACATCCTTACCAACAGATCCGAAATAGATAACTGAGTTAGGTGGTAAAACATATTGTGCACCTCTAGCAGTATTTTGAGCAGCACCACCAGCAACAAGTTTGATATCATCAAATTTAAGAATTTCATCAAAAATTGGCATGTGCTTTTCTTCTACTAAGATTGCATCATTGTCCTTCAAATCGTACTTTTGTAAGAATTCTTTTTCAACATCAACTTGAATATCAAGTAATGGATTACCCAAACAAACTAAATCGTATGCCATTGTATCTATAGATGTTCAAAAAGCAAAGAAAAAAAGAAGCCTGAAAAACCTTTCAAGTACCAAACCAATTCATCGAAGATTCAAATTAAAGCTCGATCGACAATTCAAATCGCGAGGTTAACTGTGCATGTGAAAAAGCAGCTACTTCCTTGTATGAATAGCAATTTACAACGTTATACAAAAGGAGTTCAGTTGGGTATACATATATATACAGGCCGATTTATTGAACACAAATGGAGGTCCCTAGAGTCTGATTTAAATAAATCTAAAGTTCATTAGATTTTGGAAGCTGCCAAAACTGTCATTAGCGTATCCACACCCGCTATTACTGTAAACGTTTTGCGCCTTTGGCATCCATTCTGAGAGATTACGGAATCTACGATCAGAACTTGGATGTGTGCTGAGTAATTCTGGTGGAGATCCACCTTGCCTTTGTTCAACCAATTTCATGTTCTTCCATAATTTCGGTGCTTGTGTAGGATTGAAACAAGCTCTTGACATAACCATTAATCCAATATAATCAGCTTCAGTTTCCATTTCACGGGAGAAACTATTGTTAAGTATAGCATTAACAAGAATATCACCAGGTTGTGTGGTACCGAAAATGGAAAACAAAACAAGATTTAGAGTAATCAAAAATGGAGATAATGTAAGTTTTTCTCCCATATGGTCAGCTAATAAATGACCAAGTTCATGACCTAATACTGTTGCCAATCCATCTTCATCTTCACATATGGGTAAAATAGACTTAAAAATGAAAACTTGACCACCACCAATGACAAATGCATTAGGAGATGGTTGACCCATTCTTACATCATCAATAACATAAAATTTCCATTGATCTAAGGGTATATCTGATTTTCCAAGAACAGTGAAAAGATTGATTCTTTCACCTGTTTCTGGATCAACGTAATCATGTGCAGCAGTAATTAAACGAATCATCACTTTCCTGACTTTTCTTGAGATTGGATGTGATTCAGGCAGCATAAAATTACCAAATTGACTCATTACTTGTCTGTAACTCATTTTAGTAAACTGATTTTCAACCCAATTAGCTGTAATCATTAATCTACGTCTCTTTGTTACAGGTGCTTCTTCAATGTGTGATACAATGAAAACCCCAAATAAACCTGCACCCCAATAAAAGATTCTCCTTTGTTTATAATTTAAATTCTGCCATATTTGGAAAATATTAGCACGATTTTGATACCCTTGATAGCCTTGACGTCTTCCATCAAAGTAAATGTAAGTTGGAGCTCTTCTTCTCTGATGATAAAGCTTGTAGCTATTTAACGGTTTAGTGAAGTTTGAATTGTAAAACGACAGCACTTTTGGAGCATTACGTAGCCTATAATTCCACATTTGATATTAGACTTATAGTTTAAGCGTTGTATGAATATTGAAAGTTGGTAAGGAAGTATGAATGTAAACGGTGGAATTCACGGAATGTTAAAACGGCAACTCGGAGAGATTTATGGAGTCTAATTTTTTCCACAATATTAACATTCGACGTAATACCTTTCTTATGATCTATTAACCTGACCATTGAAAGTACCTTACGAGCATATGTCCTCACGTGAAGTTACTCTATATAATCCGTTGGTACTTCTATATGGATTAGGAACTTCAATCTCGATTATTGGAGGGTATACACTATATTCCAAATATTTCAAAAGGATCCAAACAGCCGTCGATATACCCAGAAATTATCTCAAATCACGATGGTTGTATGGTAAAGTAACATCAGTTGGTGATGGAGATAATTTCAGATTCTATCATCTGCCAGGAGGAGTGTTTGCGGGTTGGGGTTGGCTTAGGAAGGTACCACAGGTAAACAAATTTAAAGAAGTTAGAGGTGAAACTATAAGCGTTAGAATATGTGGTGCTGATGCACCAGAACGTTCTCATTTTGGAAAACCAGCTCAACCATATAGTGAAGAAGCATTAAAATGGCTTCGAAACTATGTTTTAGGAAGATGGCTATATATAAAGCCTTTAAGCATAGATCAATATCAAAGATGTGTTGCTAGAGTAATGGTTTTAAAATGGACTGGATTTAAAGATGTCAGTGAAGAAATGATTAAAGCAGGTTTAGCAACTGTTTATGAAGCAAAATCAGGAACTGAGTTTGATGAAAGGGAACACATATACAGAAAGTCAGAAATTAAAGCTAAAAGGAAAAAGAAAGGTATGTGGAGCATTGATAAGAAGAAATTCTTAACTCCACGTGAATATAAAAACAAATATAACCAATGAAAATGGTTCTTATAAATGATGTTAACATTCTATAGATTCTTTTTAACATTTCACATCAATTCCCCTTCTTTTCTCAGACTCTCTTAATTCAAACATCACTTGTGATGCAATGAAAAGGCACACAGTTGATGAAACGAGAAATACAATACCATCAAATGTGGTAAACATATCTTTTAACAATTTTATCATACCATCTTTACCTAAACAAAAACCAAATAAATTAGCAATCATCATCATCCATATATTGAAAACTGCACCAATTGCACATGCATGACGATACCACCAAGTTCCTCTATATGGTTGTATCGCTTTAGTTGCTATAATTTCAGGTAAAAGGAACAAAACAACAGCCCAACCCCAAATGAGAAGTCTCAATTCAATATCATGCCAAATTGCAACAAATGTAAAAACTGCAAATGATCCAAGAAGTCTATATCTTGATCCACCTAAAGGAATGTAAATATATCTAATAACCCATTTATTGTATGATCTGTGCCATGCTCTCCAAAACTGCATTGATGAAAAATTGTTATCCATACAACGTATCATATTTTCAGGTGGATCTATTTCATCACAAAGGGCCCAGAACCGGAATAATCTCCATGGAATCAAGAGTTTCATCCATATTATATTGAGATTAAAGAAACCAATCATTGATATTTGAAAAGGTGTATCATTATGCCATGCTTTAGCTTTAGAAACTGCAACCACATAGATATAATGCAAAATAAACTCCATCACCAAGAAACAGAAAAGGAGTCTCAATCCATACACTAAAGTTCTCTTCAAAGTTATTGATGGCAATCTGTGATAAGACTGATAAATAAAATCATTGAATGTTATTATTGGACCAACAATGTATAATGGAGTGTATAAAATATAAGCAAAATAATTTTTCAATGAATAAGTTTCAATCGGTAGTGGTGCATCTAATCTTTCTCTTTCATTCATTTCCAAAGATATTTCCTTTGAATCTTTTAAAAGTGGTGATGTTGGTTCTTCGTTTGAATTTTTCGCTTTGGAAAGAGTAGATAATGGGATTTCATTATTGGAAACTCTCAATTGTTCCAATCTTCTTAAATAATCAATATTGAAACTTAGAATCCGTAGAAGTGTGAAATTGAAGAAAACATCCCATCTTGTTATTAACCCACGAAACTTATCCATGAACGATAATGCTGGAATTATTTCTCCAAATCGAACATTTCTAAACCGATCATTGAGAAATAAGGTACCTATTCCATAAATCCACAATATCGTTTGAGCTAGTTTTGGTTTACTTTTGAGTAATTTTGTAGAGATAAATAATACCATAACGTGAAATAGAATTTTGAGAGAATTGAATCCATGGATAACTGATAAAAATATAATACCAAATGTGATATCAAAATTGATTCTATCAATTCCAAATTTTTGTGATATTATACGTAAAGCTTTATGAATTGCAACGAATCCTAACAATAGGAAAAAGTTATCTCTGAAGAATCTGTATTGGGCATCAGAGTTATCAACTTTTCTACCAAATATCCATCCCTTAGAAAGAATACCTTCATAGATTCTATAATTTGGATTTGTTTCATTACTTGCATCCATTGCAGTCTTGAACAAAATTGGAACCACTATAGCAAAGGCTATCATATAAAATCTAAATTCAAGAGTTGACCATTTAGATGGTTTAGTTTCAATTGGTTTTTTATTCACTGGACATAACCTAGTATCTAATGTCTCTAATGCAAAGAAAGGGCATACAGACATCGTTTACTATGGTTATAATTTTCTTCAAGGAGTAACCTATAACAGGTCAGGTGTAGTCAGCGATGAAATGAAAACATTAATGAGTGCGATGAAAAATATCAGTTGTATATAATAATATATGTTCGATCTGCATTAATTTTCATTTTACCTAGCAAGGTAAACCAATAAGGGAGTAAAATATGAGTGATCAAGAGAAAGGTATACCAGATTTAGAGAGAAGACCAAATCCTCCAGGTTGGGTTCAACCAAAAGCACCGTATAATCCATACGATCCAACTGATGTCAGACCTGCTGAAGGATATCCTAGTGAATTCAATGCACCAACAGCATTGAAAAAGAATTCAGGTCAAATTGCAAAAGATTTAACTGATTATCAAAAGATTAAAATTGATATGAAGAAATTACAGTATTATCCTAGACCACCAAGTGAATTATATCCAGGTAGATATAAAGTTTTAAGAAGAGTTAATCATAAAAGTAAATTCAATAAAGGTGCAGATTTAACGGCAAAGGCAACCATATATGGTGTTCTCATATTTGGTGTTTTCTTTTATAAATGGAATGATCATGATAATATTTTCTCTCCATTTAGAAGAGTTCAACTTCGATTGCGTGAATTGATCCTTGGAAATTTATCGGATGAAGATTATAACGATCTATATCATTATCAAAAGGATAAGCCAATACCACAAAGACCTTTACCATCAATAATGTATGAAAAGAATGTTGAGAATAATCTAGTTGGTGAACAAGCCACAAATAATGAGTTTATCAAAGATAGATTTGGTAATAAACACGTTGTATATGCTGAACATATCAAACAAAAGGAAGATGAAAATATGATTAAAGCATTGGATATTGCCCAACGACAGTTGGAACTTAATAAATTGAATGGAGAGGATAAAAGTAAAAGGTCATTTTGGAAATTCTGGTAATACTTGTAAATAAAATGAAGAACTTGCCTTTTTTGTTTTCTTTTATCATGAAATTGTCAATTTGTATTATATTAATTATAGACAAGAAATACACATAAATTTGGTATATATAGTATTAGTTCAAGTTTATTTGAGACCACCTCTTTTAATCAGGAAATCTTTCGCTTCGTTGATTTTAGTAGCTAAATATGGTGATCCACCTTTATCTGGATGATTTAGCAACATAATCCTTCTATGGTTATCCTTTAATTTTTTTAGATTTATAGTTGATTCTTTCAAATCCAATATTCTCAAAGCTTCCTTTGAATTCATTTTAGGATCAAAACCACCTTTGAAATATTTGGTACCTCCAGAACCAGCAAATTTCTTGTATGCACCAGCAGCCACATAAGCTGCAGCAAAACATCCAGCAAACGATATAAATGGATGTGCTGACATATACTCACTAGTTTGATTTATGTAGTGTTCAAAAGTTTGTTCAAAAGTTGGGTTTGAAGGCTGGTTTGCAATCTGGGATGGGGAAGACTCCCCACCAACAGGAAGGATTGGGGCTTCAATATTCTCCTTTGCCATCACAATACGGGTACTCTATCAAGTTATACCAGAGGACACTGTTTGTCTCTTGTCACTGTGCATAATTGAAATGGAAAAGAATTGAATTGAATTAATTGAAAAACGGGGTCAGCTTTTGTGGTGCACGGAGGTGGAAAGGACCATTGTGAGAAGCTTGGGAAGCTTGGGAAGCATGTGTATGTCTGGTGGTCTGCGGTGCTGTGTATTTGATGGAGAGGAGGGTGCTGTATAGCTGTAGTATTCAGTGTTAGGATATAGTGTAGTTAGAGAAAGGAAGAAGGAAAGACAAAAAGCATGTCCTTCATGAAACTTGTTCTGTTATTGCAGTGGTAGCAACTTTTCAATACATGCATTCGGGTACAAATAGACTATATATCTTATCTTTCTTTTGCTCTTTTGTTCACCCTCTTCAGTTATCAATTATGCAACCTCCGGATCTTACTTTGGAAGAAATCATTAAGTTCTCTGGTGACTCACCTGCAGCAATGGCAGCTAGGGCAAGACTTGGTATGGGTATCAAATGTGACTATTTCTACAAAAGAGTACCTAATTCTGGATTAAGTTTGAGAGTCTATACTGAAAATGAGTTACATACGCAAAACGACTTAAAGAAAGAGACTCAACAGTCATCAATCAACTCGACTTAACCTCGATTGAACTAATTGAAAGAAATAAAGTGAGTTTTATAATTTCATAACTAATCTTTTTATTCAGTATGTATACAGTAAAAAGTTGAGTTTTAAACGTCTTTACAATAATCAGGACATCGTAATGCCAGGTGTTTTTTGATTAATGAATTTGTTTTGAAGCTCTTTTTACCTGCACAATGCGGCAAACAAGTGATGTACAATAGCCATAGTATATTTACCAGTATACTGTTCTATTTAGAATACTGGTCAAACTACCGTCCAGGTGTACCATCAACATCTATTGCAAAGCAGATCTGTATTTCGTACACTATTTTGAAGGAGAATTTCTCGGTGTCGAGCAAATTGTCT
>JAJMSP010000170.1:0-92743 GCA_030558495.1 Pichia insulana
GCTCATTTAGGACAGGCAACAGCAATTGGATCTTTCTTGGTTGGATTGAAATATTTTGCAGAAAAGAAACAAACCCTTATGCTACCGACAGATTCATTGACAAAATACAGATTATCAGAAGAGTCTTGTTTAAGGTATTTACGATCTCAACCTGAAGAATTAAATGATGAAAATTTGAAAGAAAAGTTGAAAAATATTATCTTTGAAGTTGCCACTTTGGCAAATGATCATATAGTTTCAGCTAGAAAGAAACTTAAAGATAGCAAAGAATTTGTTAAACAGTCAGGAATATCAAAATTTCCAGATTGTCTTTATTTGCCCTACATGACTGGTATTCCAACAATACTTTATCTGGAAAGACTCGAGAAAAATGATTTTGATATTATGCATCCAAAATTATCACAAAAGGAATGGCGTTTAGCCTACAGATCTTGGAGTAATTACTACTTCAAGTCTCTATAGATCATATCCCTAATCTGTAAATATATAAGTATTACATGTAATACTTCTGCTAATAGACAATCGGCAATAACATATTGATCTAAGCGTTGAGTTGATCTGGTATTAACGCGATCCGCGGGGGGAAAACGACAGTCGTAGAAATTTTGTGCCACTAATCAACGACAGCTGGCTTTTGATTAATATATCTTTCACAATTTCTCTCTTCAAGACTTCCATCACTTGTGACAGTATGGAAACAGAAAGTGATATCCGTAGTTATTCGACAAGATGTTACGATTTAACTATTTTTGATCCCCTTGCATTTGTTATTGAAGAATGTACATTCATCTTAAATTCAATGCGCAAAAATAACAAATCAACAACTAATCCTTTTGCTGCAATATTGATCAATCAATTCTTAAATGATAATTCATACCCCGAAGAATCTATAACAACATCGAGAGGAAATCTAACAGGAAATGCCATTAACAATACTACTAATGCTAGTAATAGATCAAATTTCAAAGATGATGATCATTTTTTAGCAGGTTTTTTAGAATTACGTTCAATTCTTTCTGAGACTAACGATATAAACTCAATTGATATTATTACATTGCTACAACCATTTTTGGTGGTTATAAAAGCTCCAACTATTTCTTGTCATATTACTAATTTAGCTATCAATGCCTTGTCTAAATTTTGCAAATATAATATCATTAATGTCGAACAACCCAATATTGTTCAAGCTTTATCTCAAATTGTTTCTACTTTAGCTCATTGTAGATTTGAAGGTGCAGATCAAACACAAGATGATATTTTACTTGTTAAAATTATTCAATTGTTAGAATATTTGGTTACTTCCAAATTAGGTGAATTGTTAACTGATGATTCCATCTATGAAATCATTTCAACTTGTTTCTCACTTGCAATAAATACTAGAAGAAGGGATATGTTAAGAAGTACAGCTGAAACTTCATTGTTAACAATAACTCAAGTTGTCTTTTCCAAACTTGAGTATTTGGAATCGAAACCAGAAATTGATCATAACACTAAAAGTGCTCAGGTTGAATTTTCTAATGATCTATTACCTGATGATACGATTGGCCGCTCTACACCTGTTGGAGAGTCATTCGAAAGCGTTTTAGAAACTAATGAGGATCAGCATGTTGAACAAGAGAAGACCAGCGAACTTCCTGAAATTGAATCAACTGAATCGAAAAACCAGGAGAATTCAGAAGAAGTTTTGAATGTGAATCAAAAAGATGCTGCTGATACATTATCTTTTACTACTTCAACCACAGATTTGCCTCCTTTTGGTATTGCTTGCATGAGAGAATTTTTGAGCCATACAGTTAATATAATATCCCCAGAGAATAGATACAGATTTACTGAATCTACACGATGTCTTGCACTTGAAATACTTATTAGAATTGTTGAAGTTACAGGACGTCATTTATTCAAGCATAGTCAATTATTTGGATTTATATCAGATAACTGCTGCCACCATCTGGTTCAGATTATTCAAAATGCAGAATCCACTGTATTGATCAAACTTTCTTTAAAACTAACCTTGCATTTTGCTCTTACATTCCCTAATCTTTTGAAAATACAATTAGAATTGATTTTTGTTACAATTTTTCAGACAATAGTTGCTGATGAAACTGCAATGATGAAGGACTTATCCAATTACAACGATATGGTGTTCGAAATGTCAAGAAAGGGTAAATTTGAAACTAGTACATTGACTGAAACAGAAATATCAGAACTAAGGAAAGAATTTGAGACTGGAAGCTCCCCTCAAACCAAGGAGTTTTTGATTGAAGCTCTAAGTGTTTTGTGGTGTAGATCTCCTTACCTATTTACCAATTTGTTTAAGTCTTATGATTGTGACTTCGATAGAATGGACCTGAGTAACAGTTTCATCAAACTCCTTTGCAGACTATCCTATTCAGATTGCTCACTTATGACCACAGGAAATGTGCCTCCAATATGTCTTGATGGTTTGTTGTCATTTGTTAACGGTATCTACAATAGAATTCTTTCAGCAAAAGAACAAGAGATACAACCAAAGAATATCAGGGAAAATACCTTTATTGATCAATATAAGAAGAAGTCAGATTTCATATTATGTGTTAACTTGTGGAATGATAATCCATCTAAGGGTTTGGAGGCATTGCATTCTAAAGGATTCATTAAGGATCCAAGTGACGATGTTGAAGTTGCTCTGTTTTTGTTCACAAACTCAGGAAGAATTGATAAGAAGAAACTAGGTGAACTGTTAGCAAAGGCAAAAAATGCCAATCTTCTCAAACAGTTTGTGGGTTTATTAGACTTTAAGAATTTGAGACCAGATGAAGCCTTGAGAATGCTTTTGAATTATTTTAGATTACCTGGTGAAGCTCAACAAATTGATAGAATTGTTTCCACTTTCAATGATAGATATATTGAATGTCAAGAAGAGTCAGATGATCTGACCTTAGTCAATGATCCAGATACAGAGGAAGAAAAAGTTTTACCAGATTCTGATGCACTATTCGTTTTATCATTTTCCATTATTATGTTAAATACTGATTTACATAATCCGAATGTCAAAAAGCCAATGACATTGTCTGATTATCAGCGTAATTTGCGTGGATGCTATAAAGGTAAAGATTTCCCTCAATGGTATACAGAAAAAATGTACAATAGTATTAGAGATAAGGAAATTATTATGCCAGAAGAACACAAGGGATCTGCGAAATGGTTTGAAACTGTTTGGCATTCTTTAGTTGCAGAACAAGATAGCAGAATACTTACAGATGGTGAGTTAGTTAATGAATTATGGACTAGTAAGAATAACAATGAATTATCAGAGCTTTTAGCTTTTGATAAAGTCTTATTCGAAAAACATTACAAGGATCTCATCAGTACGTTTGTTATCATGTTTGACGATGCCACTCATGATAGTATCATAACTAAAATGATGTCTACAATTGAAAAATGTGCAGCTATCGCAATTTATTTTGAAATGGAATTTGTTGTTGATTCCATTGTAGAAATCACTTCACATCTATCAACTTTAACAGGTGTCAAAGTTTCAGAGTACGCTCTTGAACAACGTGAAATTATACCAATTATTGAGATAACTTCGCAAAAGGAAGGAGAAAATTCAATGTATGTGTCAGATGCTTCTGTGATACTTGGTCGTGATTATAGAGCACAGCTAAGTCTTATAGTTCTTTTCAGAATTTTGAAAAGATCAAATTTCAATGTTACTAAAGGCTGGTTTTATACCATCAAAGCTATTTTGAGAATCTTTGAAATTGGTTTGCTGAATCCAAATGTTTTCGAAGAGTTTCAAAATAGATTACATTTTGATAGACTGAGGAAACCTTCAGCTGAATTCAAGTTGGATAAATCCGACGTTGACAAAGAAGCTGGCTTATTTTCTACATTTTCTTCCTATTTGAAAGGTTTGTCTGCAGAAACTTTTGAACCTACGGAAGAGGAAATTGAGCTAACCAACACTGCAGTGGAGTTTCTTAATACTATAGGGATCAATAAGTTATTCTTCAATGTGAGTAAAACTAAAGATGTTACAAGCATGAATAAACTTGTTCAAATATTATTTGCTCTATTCCCTAACAAATCAGAGAACACAGAAAGATACTATTTTGAGGAAATGTTGTTTTTATGTGAAATATCGGTTTGTTACCTTCTAATTACGAAAAATAGCAAGCTAATCAACCAGCTGTTTTTGAAAATTGATGCTGTTTTGAAAGATCATGAAAATGAGAAGGAAATGAAAATGTCTACAATTTGTAGATTGTTGTCATACAAACTTTTACTACTTCAAACTCTCCCACATAATCAAGCTAATCAGAAAGTATTTGAAGAAACAATTGATAAAATTTACACACTTTCTACCAATACAAAAGAATCATTTGTTAAACATGGATCTAATATTTTAACTCCTTTGGAACAACTCATTGTGAATAATGATTCTTGGTGTCAAGGTGCTGTCTCTCTCAACAATAAATACTGGTGTATTCTAAGAGCTATTGCTTCTTTACCTAAGAACACCGATAGTGTTTATCAATTTATTGCAAACATTTTCAATGAGCACTCAGATATCATTATTTATGATAACTTCATGGATATTCTTGGTCTTTTGGATGAAATATCTGCCGTTGGTGCATATGGTGCACAATGGGAACATGAATATGATAAACTAATTGATAGTGGTTTAAAAGTGGAAGACAAAACCAATCCATATCAAGAATTGGTAAACGTTGCAAAGATGTCAATAACATTAACTTCCCAGCTATATAAAGTTTTCCAAAATGAAAATTTCTTGAAGTCTATACAAGAAAAGAAAGAGAAAAGTGTTGAAATTGTTGAACCATGGTATCCACTTATTGAAGCGATTTCTCATCAGTGTTATAATCCATGCAGACAAGTCAGAAGCCATGCAATCAATACATTGAATACTCTTTTGATTTCCAATGACCAATTGCCTGTACAAGAATTGTCTATTGATAAAATAATGGAATCAGCATGTTTAAGATTGATGGTTGAATTAATGAAACCTGAAGTCAACGGAACTGATGTAAGGGGTATGGTAAAGACACAACGTGATGTTTTGGCTTTTACATGTAAAGTTATCTTGACTCATAAATTTGAGAATATTGAAATTGCAGTTGAAAAGCTATTTGCAATTGCCAGTCAATTACTGCAGAAAAATAGGAAGATTTATCCTCATACCGGTAATGAGGACGAGTTTGTTGAGTTATTGAGAAATCTACTTATGATTCGAAAGGAAGAACTTGATTTAGTTAAGTTGAAGGGTTATAAAATGGATGGAGCTTTGAAAAAGATGGTAGAAGAAGTTATTAAAGAAGAGGAATGAGTAATATCGTAATTTGTACAATTAGATAATTTCAACAGTTAATATGTCACCCTTTCAAGGACTCGAACAGCAAGTATCCCCAAGTCACGTGCGCGGAGTCTGAAATAATTTTCCCCAGTTTTGTATTTTCAACGTGCATTAGGGAATTAGGGAATTAACTTGAATTTTTCAATGTAAACTTCTATTAATTTAAGAAGAACCTCAAAGGTCAATATTGGCACCGGCTAGATCTTTGCCACTAATTTATTTCAAAAAGATTTTGGATGACAAGATCTGAAAAAAATGGTACCTCAGATAGTAAGAATGTTTCAGATCAAACAACAGGATTGACAAATCGATCAACTCAAGTGGTATCCGCTTCATCTGCTAGTATTAGAGCTTTACTTCTTCAATTGACATCAATTTATATAAGAACACCAGCAAAACTGTTTCGACCTGCTCGTTTTGATTACTTAACAGTCCCTCGAATATTGTTGGCCAAAGAACTATCTGCAAAACCTTATCATATATTTACTCATTCAAGTCCTGCCTTACTGTATGAATCAGTCCGACGATTAGGTTGGAAATTTATACCAAATCAAATATTACCACCTTTAATTGCAAATTCAACTGTTGGTTTGATTTTATATTCAACTTATTTAACATTGGTTCAACATTTTACAATTAGTAGAGGTTGGAAATTGTCGGTAACGGGTGTCCCCATGGGAGAAGGAACTCAGTATTGGTATGCGTGGGCATTATCATTCTACGATTATTTCAGAGCAGGATTTTTTGCAGGTGCAATTAGTAGTATTGCAGCAAGTCCGATAGATGCTCTCTATTCACGTTCTAGTTATGCAGAACTGATTGATGTGAATGTGAGATCTGAAGGAATTCATAAATATGCATGGAAAAAGTTAAAAGAAGTTGGAATAATTGGTATTTTTGCTGGTTTCTGGCTTAACCTGCTCAAAGAGTCATTGGGATTTGGTTGTTATTTTGCTGTTTTTGAAGTTGTCAAAACTAAAGGTTATAATACTACTAAAAGTATGATAGATTGGTTTGATAGAGTACGAGGTTTAGACGTTGATCCAAATGATATAAATAACCGTAAATCAACTAAAGCTTTACAACTTACCTTTGTTTTGTTTGCTGGTGCTTCTGCTGCAACTGCTTTGATTGGTATTCAATACCCGTTTAACAAAGTACAAAAGATTCATTTGGCAAGACTCGAAGCGCTGGATATATTCAACAAAGTAAATAAAATTGAGACATCAAAATGGTTTAGATTATATTATAACTCATACAAACAAACATTCAACATCTTGAAAACAAAGCAACAAGGATCGGGATTGTCGTGGCCTGCTTTCATGTATAAAGGATTTACACGTTATACCCTGACAAGTATTCCTGCTACTTCTATTGGTTTATTAGTTTTCGAAATTACAAGACAAAAGTTGACAATAGATTTACAGGAAAGTCTTCAGCCATAATTAGTAGAAAATGTTACATATATACAGTCTACTAAAAAGCTTCTTGTTAATAAATGTATATTATAAGTTAGATGGTATAATAAGAAAAACTAATCTTTCAAACTTTCAAGATAGGCATTCCATCCTGCTTCTTGATATCTCTTTGATTGCTCAACTGGATCTCTGCCATGTCCATATAAACCTCTACCAACTATAATAATATCTGTACCAGTTTTGATAACTTCATCAACTGTTCTGTATTGTTGACCTAAGGCATCACCTTTATCATCTAAACCAACACCTGGTGTCATAATAATCCAATCAAAGCCTTCATCTTCACCTCCCATGTGTCTTTGTGCAATAAAACCAATGACAAATTCTTTATCGGTTTTAGCAATATCAACAGTTTTTCGTGTATATTCACCATAAGCAATAGAACCTTTGGATGATAATTCGGCTAACATAAGTAGACCTCTTGGTTCATCAGTAGTTTCTTGTGCAGCTTCCTTCAAACCAGCAACAATACCTGCACCAGTAACACCATGTGCATTAGTAATATCTGCCCAAGATGCAATACGGAATACACCACCTTTATATTGGTGTTTCACCGTATTACCAATATCTGCAAACTTTCTATCCTCGAAGATCATGAAGTTGTGCTTTTTGGCAAGTTCCTTCAATGGAAGAACAGTCGATTCGTATGTAAAGTCCGAAATAATGTCAATATGAGTTTTTACTAAACAAATATAAGGACCAATGGTGTCTAGTATTGATAAAAGTTCTGAAGTACTAGTAATGTCCAATGATGCACAAAGGTTTGATTTCTTCTCTTCCATTATAGAGAAAAGTTTCCTTGCAACAGGAGAAATGTGAGTCTTTGATCTTTCAGCATAAGATTTCACCATATCGTTTGCTCAACCTCAGAAGTCTTGATATGGATAGTGTACTCTAATTGGAGAATGTTTGTGCAGAATCTACTGAAAAATTAAAGTTTCAAAATGAGGTCTAAGCTTATCGTGTCCGTGCACCAGCATTTCGAATTTAAATTTACTTTGTAATACAGCTTTCGACAATTTTTCACGCTTCTTGAGTTCCAGTTATTAACCAATACAACATACCAAGTTTAGTTTTCTTTCCTAAATCACCTCAAATAAATCACTTAGCATAAAATGGATCAACTTAACTATAACGAACAACAACAATTTCAAAAAATTGTCGAACAAAAGCAAATGGCTGATTTTATGAGACTTTACACCTCCCTTGTCGACAGATGTTTCAACGACTGTGTCAACGATTTCACTTCTGAAAACTTAACCGATAGAGAAACCACATGTTTGACAAAATGTTCAGAAAAATTCTTGAAACATAGTGAAAGAGTTGGAACCAGATTCCAAGAACAAAATCAAAAGTTGATGACTCAAATGAGACAATAGATTAAAGTATTTCATTGACTTTTCAGTTTTACCCTGTTTATACAAATATAGCATACTTTTATAGTGCTCTTTAACAACTATTTGGGAATAAACTCATTCTTTCATACTAAAAATTCTCCTTCAAAATTACAACTAACTTGTCCCACTCATTCATCATGTCTAAAATTCCTTCCTTCATACCTTCAATATCGTCATTATACATAATTGCATTGGTGAACATAAGCTGCATTTTCAATTCCAACTGATCAACAGTTGATATTTCACCTGCTTTAATTTGTCTTATAATGTTTTTCAAATCAGTAGGTTGTTTGATCAACTTGATATATTCTGGTTGGTCATTTATATTTACTGGAGTCAAAAACAAAGATGCAATTCTATGTGAAGATATTTGAGTTATTAGTGGTACAGACAGTTGCTGGAATCTCTTACTTTCATGTTTTACATTTTTATCCGTATCTGTAGCTTTTTCAACTTTCTCCAAATGGACTTTCTCTTCATTTGATACACTGTTAGCCATACTCCTCGTTCTAGATCGCGTTTGAACTTGCTCAACCTTTTCCTCAGTTAAATCGGGATCTGAAAGAGCACTAGTATATTCTTCTTCTTTCTTACTTCGTTTAGAAGGCGTCAATGGTTCTTCTCGCTTACGTTTTAGGCCTTTTACTTCTGCATTTACTTCTCCTTCTACTTCTGTTTCTTTTTGTTCATTGGAATTTTCCTTTTCATTTTCCTTTTCATTTTCATCTGCATTTTCATCTGCATTTTCATCTGCATTTTCATTTTCACTTTCCTTTTCGTTACCGGACAACAGCGTGCTTCCTTCAATAGTCTTCTCTACTGTTTTACTCACGTTCCTAGAAATTTGTAGCTTCTTGTTCTGCTGAGTATCCTGCAAATTGGGACTACCATTTCGACTGCAACTAGAAGAATCTGTTTGGCTGTTTGCATCGGATGTGTTTATTTTAACATCAACTGTTTTTTTGTTTGAATCCGCTTTGATTGTTGTACTTCTCTTCTTCTTCAGATCTTTCAAAAATTCTTCATAGAGGAACCCATCGTCCATCTTACCCTCCTCAATATTTTGTATTTCAGCCTTTTTAAGTTTCCATTTACGTTCAAGTTCTTCAATCTCTTTTAAAGTGTCATTTTTGTAAGAGTTCAGTAGTTTAATTAAACGGTCTTTTACAAAGTTCAAATCAATAAATTGGCTCAACTTAAACAGCATTGAATTTGGAACTTGCTGGATCACTTGTTCATTTTGACCTCTTTCATCTCGCAAAGTCAAAGATTCTGTTAAGATTTGAATCAATTGCACAGGACTAACTGGACCTTTACTTAGATTTGTGTTATTCTGGCTTTTATCTGTTGTTTTTTTATCATCTTTCTTTTCTTTTGTATTATCCTTATAATTACTCAAAAACTTACCAATGTTCAAAAAATCAAAATCTGGATTTACTAATGGATTGGAATTAATCATTCTTTGTAACTGTATAATATTAAAGCTGACGTCCTTTTTCTCTGCATTTTGTGAAGCAGCCATGTACAGACTGTAGATATGTTGCAGAGTTACTATTTTCTGTAAAGGTGTAATTTTCTCATACAGTTCTTGCATTTCCTGTAAGGTGGGCATTTTGCTGGACTTAGTGTTTTTCACCTCCTTATTATCTTTCACTGATGCCGTCATGATGTCTTCTCATGTAAATCAAGTGTTAATGTACTATAGGTTTCAGCTTTGATTTCACAAAATCTATGGAGAAAAACCGTACTTTGTATTTGTATTATTTAGAATTACAATAGGCCTACCGCGTAAAAGCTTGAGACATGTTAACATCAAGAATACATGATCAAACAAACACCAATAAACTTCTACTTACACCTATCAATAAAGAATGTCCCAAATAACTCTACCAGAAAATTATCCGATAAGCAAACAATACATTTCAAAACTTAGGAGCTTACAGCCTGCCTCTAAAACTCTTTATAAAGAAAAGTATCTAAGTACCTATTTGAAAGAAGTACATGAATCACTTAAAGAAAAAATATCAGTAGACCTTAAAGTTACTGCCCAGAAATTCAATCTAGATCTCATTTCACAAGAAGAATATCTTAAGTACAAAGATGATTTGTTATCATCAGTTATGAGTGATGATATAGTGGATGGTTTATATGACGCGTTAATTGAAATGTTTTCATCAATTGATGCTTTTAGTCTACTTCAAACCTCAACCTTGGAATCTGCACATGAACAAATAACGATAGAGAATTTAGCTGATTTCATTGGAGAGCAACCTGAAAAAACTACCATATCATTAACGCAAGTGTATGATGATGCGTTTAAAAATTGTAAATCAAAATACGAAAACGAAGTTAGTACTAACGTACAAGAACTCTTAGCTGAAACAAAACAACTAATTTTTGTGACAATATTTCCAGAACGTCCAATACCATCAAATCTCATGTTAGATGCAGATGAGGATGATTTGGAAGTCGACGGTGGTAAGGTAGATCTTACTTGTCCGTTATCTAGAACCATTTTCAAGAATCCAGTGAAAAACAAGAATTGTTCCCATACATATGATCTAGATGCTTTACGGGTTTACCTCAGAAGTTCAAACTCGTGTCCGGAATGTCGTGCCTCTCTTTCATCTTCATCATATACACCTGATCTGATGATGCAAGCTCGTGTTGAAGCTTATAATAGAGATCAACTTCTGGCAGAAATGGTCCAGGATAAAATGGGGGATGAAACAGACAAGCTTTAGTGCATTATATAGTGATTATTTAGCTCATTTAACGTAAAACCAACACTCCGTTGGCCAATAACCACCAAATTCGCCAATTCTTATATTATTGCGAGAAACTAACCAATCCAAAATCTGTTGTACCTCAAATGGTTCCAATAAAGGATATATTCTCGAGTATAATAATCGTGGTAAAGTACCAGGGTAAAACACAATATTCCACAAAATAACATAGACACACTTGTGCCATAGTCTCTCATTAAAATCGCCATTTAAATCCACCCATAAATAAGAACATGGTCCTCCAATCAAAGGTGAAACTTTGTTCACAATCATTTTATTACTCTTTTGATAGTTAGTAAGAAGAAAATCTGCTTCATACTTGCTACGATCCCATGCTTTCGTATAATAAGAATTAAGCTCATCGAGCTTTTGGTCAATACGAATTAATTGAACTTCATTTCTTGCCACTAAACCAAATATTGGTGCATAAGTTCCGTAAGGACTCTTTTTCGATAGAAGTAGTGCTTTTTCTGTTCCTTCAAAATCATTTATAATGTCAAAAAATTTCATAGCTGAATCAATGAAAGCGTCATCTAGCTTACATTCTAATGTCAAAATAAGTTTGTCGGTTAGTGTAAATTTGATCTTCGACTCTTCACCTAAAAATGCAATTGCTTTTTTATTTTCAAGATCAGTCAAGGCTGAAGCATAGACGTCCTTTGGAATGTCAGAAAAGAGTTCACGTACTTTCAAAGAATCAAATTTGTCATGTTCAGTAGCAAATAATGCTTTGAGCTTTGCCTTTGCGACATTCATTAGAGTCGGGTTTTTGGCTTCATTTGCAAATTTTTTTTCAACAGTTCCACTAAATGGATACATAAAGTTCTTACTAGTAAGTAATTGTTGTTTTTCTACCATTGAAAATGTTTCCTTGAAAATGTCAGTATTAGAGTCTTCTCTGAGAGGTTTGAATATCTTATTATCAAAGTTACTATCATAATCATCTGAAATTTCATCATTGACCTTACTTAAAAATATATCTGCTCCTTGAGTTCGCCATAAATCAATCATTTTGAAGGTATCATAATTTTCAAGGTCTGAAATCTTTACCTCCCCATTTTCGATCGCAGTAAATAATGCAGTTTCCCAGTTTCTTCTAGCAGTCATTATGTTTTTAGGCCCTAACATTTTCCTGTATTTTGGCCATTGCCTCCTTAATGTTTCGGATTCATAGTATCCATTTAAAACAGCAGAAACTTTTGGCCAGTCAATATTTGTAGATAGAGCGAGTGATTGAGTAACAATTATTGCTTTGATCATTAGCAATATATGCTCATTTGTTATTTTGATGGTGGAACGTATTTTTTTGAACGCACTTGCAACTCTAGTTTGAGTCTTATTGTGTTTATTGAGCTTTTTACGTTTTCGATCATCCATCAAAGGAACAAGCAGATCATCAGTTTGTTGTTTTGGTTTTCGTCCTCTTCTACTCTTTTGTTCAACGATATTTCCTTGCTCTGTCTCTGGTGTGATGACGGCTTCTTTCACCTCTACAGCTTCTTCGGTTTTCTCTCCGTTGTTCTCAGATACTTCTTCTTCACCTATTTCATCTTGGTCTTCGTCGTCCAGGTTTTTCATAAGTTCTCGCCTAGTATCTATACCAATGACTGCGGCTTTCCTGGCTAAAGGCTTACGTCTTCTACTTTCGACTGCAGTTTTCATTGCAGAAGCTAACCTTGATTCTTTATCAGGAAACTTCAAACCCCGACTTAAAACACTTTCATGTATCACTTCTAAGTTATCTAGCTTGACTTTATCAGCAAATTTTCTACCAACATATTTCGGTGTAGAATGTTGTATACATGCCATAATTTCTTCTTCAGTGGGTGGATTTTTAACTGACATAGCAACAAATCTTCCATTCTCATTCTTTTGCGTTTTGATCAAACCCTGTTCCACAAGTTTAGCACAATCCTTCAGTAGTGTTCTTCGATCAATTTTATAATCAAGCTTCATCTCATTCGCCAATCGGTTACCAAATTCAACATCTATGCAAATACATTTGTTTTGTTCAACTTTTTCTATGATTTTCGCCTTTCTGAAACTTGGTCCATAATCAATCATGGAATATTTTGCATCGTTAATTTTTGGAACTTCAGGAACCTGTTGAGGTATCAAACTTTGAATGACCTCAGTTCTACCTTCTTCTTCTATATCTGCATCTGTTTTCAGTAAATCATTTTGTAATAGTTTTATTTTCAAAGTCTCTATTTCAGAATTATGTTTTTCTATCCATTCAGAAGTAACCTCATAAAATGCTTTATATGCCTCTGAATCTTTTGAAATTTTTTGAATTTTGTTCTTCGGAACATCCAATTTGACCCATCTATTTTTTGATTCAAAATGACCTCTGAAATGTACTCGAGTTGGAATATCGCTTGTCATCGAGAGACCTAACTTACCATTATAACCTTTAGCAATAATAAAATAGTTATCCTCGCCAGCTGGATTCTTCAACGATACAATTTTGAATCTTCTCTCAAATGGGAATATAATGCCTCCTTTCACGTGTTCCTCAAGAAGTGACGTTTTAGTTGGGGGACCAATAGGTTTTTCCTCAGGTGGGATATAATCAGGATCCGATTGATTAAGAGTTTCTTGTGTAGTAAATCGATAAATTCTACATTTTCCAGTATGAAACAACTTTCCAACTATACATCTTTGAACAGAACTGTCTGGTACAATAGTAGATAAGTTGTCAAAAACTGAAGTAAACTTCTTCATTGTTGTAGTTCCAAAAAGTTGCGATTCAATTGAGGCACATGTTATTCCTGGATTTTTATCAACTATATCATAAATTTGTGTACTTAGTGGGAAAAAGCGATTTAGAGTTGGTGGAATATAATCTTCTTCCATTTCAGCATCATCATCAAGATGTTCAATTTTGCTGTTTTGCCTGATGTTTTTTAAAAATTCAAGCCTTTTGCTTTTAGAAGGTAAATCTTTCAATAATCTTAAAGCTGGATAAAATCTACTGTTTTCACCATGTTCTACTTGGATATGCTCGATAAATCCATTTGTGACTAGAAAATTAGCGATGGCATTAAATAGCCTCAATTTCATACTTGGAAATTCTGATTTGAGTTCTTCATAAATATCTCTTGTTAATCTAATTTTAGTTTCACTTTTCTTCAAAGCATCCACAATCTGAACAATGATTTCATGTGATTCTCCTGATGGATTTGATTTAGGACTGTCTCTCGTTTTGATATCCGTGAATCTAAAATGTGTCATATGATTAGTACTTGCCTTATGTGAAACAACAGATATTTTTTTAATCAATTGGTTATCTTCCAAAACTTGTAATCTAGTAGTTAAAGAGCGCTTATCTTGTCCACATTGTTTGATCAATTCAATGGAATTTAAACCTTTCTCTTTTGCAGCTGCAATATATCTTAGTAATTCATATGGTTTCCCTCCTAACTTGTTATCTTTCAACTTAACACCGACTAAATACCATGATTGGTAATCGTCAGTAACCTTGATGTGATAACTATCGATATCGGCGGAGTTGAAAAAATCGTCAAAAGTTCCTATATTTTGAGAATTTAGTACACTTTGTGTTTCACTATTCTGTGAATCAACCTTAATAATTTGAAATTCCTTCATTTCTAATAACCATTTCCATAAAAGAGGCTTATAGTTTTCATCAATCTTCCCAAATTTTAAGCTATCAACGAAATCCCAAAAATTTACAGCATTGATCCCCTGAAAGTCGCTTGTTGCAAGACAATTAAGAACCTCGTCAGCAATTGCAGATATTTTTGGCATATTGATAATTGATTTGCATAAAAGCCATAGAAGCTTGATCTAGCAAACAATGTTTTAAAGCAATTGACAGATCTAAGATCCACGACCTCAAAAAAATAAACAAACTTCGCAATGCGCAGTTTTCAAATTCATTTTATGCATCGATCCACTCCACAGTTTATCCTTGAGATAGGTTATATATACGAATATATTCAGTCTATTATGTTACAAAGAGTAGTTAGAAGGTTTTTCCTGATTTTTGAGACCAATACTCCCGTCGGTCTTCTTTCGCAACAGCTGCAACAGCTGATAATTTAGCAGGATCGTAGTCGTCATCTTCATCGCTATCTGAGAAGTCAGGTTCATTAGCTATCACAGATTTAGAAATACTTGAATCTTTTTCCTTTTCATCATCATCACTTCTCATGTTGAGTAACTTTTCAGTCTCACTTCTGGCTGAATCACTTGACTTAGAAGCTTTATTTGTAGTTCCGTTGTTTGACTTTTGGGAATCTTCGTAAATTTTTAAATCATTATTATCGTCTTCACCGTCAGTAGTATAGTATGAGTCAGAGAGATAAAAATCATTTGGATCAATTCCAGCTTTCTCGGAAGGGAGAGGTGGAAGAATACCACTTTTCACTTTTACATTGTTGATAGTTGTACTTGCAGCATGGAAGGCAACATTCTTGACATGATGCCTGGCATCAATAAAATCTCTTTGTTTACCCTTATATTTGATTATACCACCAAGTATTGATTGACCGAGTCTATCTTTATATTTTGCAGAATGTAATTGATAACATCTATTTACAAGTAATTCAAAGGCGCCACCAAATGCCCTTTTTATATCCCTAAGATTGAAAGATCCTCTTGAGATATTATTTGTAGAATCATGAGGATCTTGAATAGCTAAGGAGAATGGATTCCTTCCCATTAAATCAGGATGTGATCGTTTTGAAATATAAATCGGTTGATAATTTGATGTAAAAGCGATACCTACTTCATCATAACCAAAATTATAACCATATAATTCAAAGAATTCAATCAATAAACATCCAAGATTCTCCAAAGGGTCTATATTGTTGGTGGAAATACGAGGATGTAGTTTGAGGAAAGAATAACACAGACAAATGATTGAAAATCCACCAAGACCACCTACATGAACTTCATTAAGTTTCCTTACAGCTAAGAATTGTTTCACAATCAGAACTAGTTCACGCAATCCTGGAGTCTTTTGTAACCACTCAATAATCAATTTTGCAGCTGTCAAACCATTTGATCTTTCAAATGATATATCAATATGTATCCTGGTAGTTGGATCCACAAATTTAATAATAGGAACTTTAGCCTTTGCAATGGGGGTAACTTCAACCCCAAGCTTATGATTCCTAATATATGAAGTTAGTTGATATAATGATGATTTGTTATCATATCTTCCTCTTTTGGAAACAACAACACAATCTATATCTGAGCCAGGCAGATATAGATCTGTAGCAAAAGAACCAAAACAATGAAGTTCTGCATCAGGCCAAATTGATTTAATATGTGTTCTTAAATTTTCTATGACTTTATTCCTACTATTGATTTCTTCAACTGATGGTGATATATATTTAACAAAATCTTTAATTTCAGATGTAAGCCAATCTGCAATTTCTTTCTCCTTAGAATGATCACTATTTCTGATCCAAGGGAATTCATCAATCACAGCACCTGCTTTATGTTTGATATTTTGGGATAAATAACTTCCTTCGTCATTACTCAAATATTCATTGTCGATATCACTCCTATCATAATCTGAAACGCTTTTATCATCCTCTGTTTCTGAAGAGAAATCCAAAGAGATAAAATCCTGGTTCATTGCATTATTCTTTTGAATCTCCCCTTGATCTTTAACTTTCAATTCATCATCACTATCAGATACGTCTTCTAATTGTATTATATCGTCATCATCAGTAGAAGATTGATTGGTTGTATCAGAATCAATCATGATCACATCTTTCTCTGCATTCTTCATTTTGCTCTGAGTTCCAACTTGGTAATCATCTTCGCTCGTCTCTGATGCTTCTGAAATATTCACTACTTCATCATCACTCTCAATATCTTCCAAATGTTTTTGAAATACATTTTCGTTCTTTCTGTTATCCAATGATTCTTCAGAATTTTGTTTCTTCATGCTTTTAATTCTGGCTTTTTTACTTTTTTTCATAGCAACAAATTGAGCAGAATCTTTACTACCATTTTGAGACTCCTTGTTTTTACCTTTAGTTTTCTTTTTCTTTTTATTATTATCGTTGCTTTGTTGACTGGTGTTTTTAAATGATTTGCTGGGTCCCTTAAAACTTTTACCAGGTTTCTTCATAGAAGAAGTGGAGTTCGGATTCAGCTTTGGAGCTTTATTACCTCTATTAGTGCTTTTACTCGTCGCCGGCATAGTTGCTCCTACCTGTGCAGTGGGTTCTCTGTTTCTTCCACAACTTCAGTCTTTCCAGTTAATTTTTCCCATAATACATAAAACATTGAAAATTTGAAAATTGTTATTAACTACTAACAAATTAACAAAAATTGTCGAGCCGCGTTGTGATTTATATCGAGAAGAGCTCTACACTGAATTCATTTTGCCCTTGTCCACTTGTAACTTGTCACTTGTCACTGCAAGACGTGCTCCAACAGGACTTGCCACTACATCCAGACCCAATGGCTGACAGATACTCATTTTCACTAACCACTTTCTCTCCCTCGGGGAAACTCAAGCAAATTGAACACGCCCTTGCAGCAGTTAACCAAGGTGTGACTTCATTGGGTATCAAGGCCACCAACGGTATTGTCCTCGCAACTGAAAAGAAAAAAGGTTCCATTTTGATCAATGATGACTTTACTGAAAAGATATCTCAGATAACACCAGATATTGGTATGACATATTCTGGTATGGGTCCTGATTTCAGGATTTTAACAGATAAATCCCGTAAAGTTTCTCATACAAATTATAAAAGAATCTATAATGAATATCCACCAACAAAGATTTTAGTTTCTGATGTAGCAAAGATAATGCAAGAGGCTACTCAGAATGCCGGTGTTAGACCTTATGGTGTCTCCCTTTTAGTTGGTGGTTATGATGAAAATAATGGATTTATGCTTTACCAAGTTGATCCTTCAGGTTCTTACTTCCCTTGGAAGGCTACAGCTATTGGAAAAGGTTCTAATGCAGCCAAGACATTTTTGGAGAAAAGATGGAACGATGAATTAGAATTAGAGGATGCTATTCATATTGCTTTGTTGACATTAAAAGAGTCAATTGAAGGAGAAATGAATGGTTCAACGGTGGAACTCTGTGTTATTGGTAATACAAATGATGATCAACTTGGTTTCAAAGGAGCAGAAGGTGTTGTCGGTCCACGTTTTCGTAAACTTTCAGCTAAGGAAATCGACGATAGACTCGAGTCTTTGTAATTACTTTTGACTTAAGTGCATGAGATTTTAGGTCGAAATACATAAGTAGAAAACCATGTGTATTATAATATTATAAGAGAGAAACGATTCATACGACAGAATACCATTGCATAATAATACTTAAACTTCTTCAAACGGTATCACAAGCTTATCTCACCCGCAGTAGTTCTTGCTTACATAAAGATTTTATATTGACATCAAAGAGGTCATCGAAGTTAAACCATCTTCATTCATATATATACAACTGAACTTTCATTCTATAATTATCACACAATATTATGTCTCTCTCATCAACTGCCAGAATCCAAGCCCAAGGTTTTATTGATTTTGTCAATGCGTCTCCAACACCATATCATGTTGTTGATACAGTTAAAAATAAGCTTATCAAGAACGGTTTTACTGAGCTTTCTGAACGTAACAACTGGGCAGGATTAGTTCAAAAGAACAAAAAGTATTTTGTTACACGTAATAACTCTTCACTTATTGCATTCACTGTTGGTGGTAAATACTTACCAGGGGATGGTTTTGCCATGGTTGGTGGTCATACCGACTCACCTGTTTTACGTATCAAACCAGTTTCTAAACAAACAAAGGAAGGTTATGCTCAAGTTGGTGTTGAAACATATGGTGGTGGTATTTGGCACACATGGTTTGATAGAGATCTGAGTATTGCTGGTCGTGTTTTTGTTAATAGTGAAGATGGCAACATTGTGAGTAAATTGGTCAAGATTGATAAGCCATTGTTGAGAATTCCAACTTTAGCAATTCATTTATCAAAAGATAGATATGTAAAATTTGAATTCAATAAAGAAACTCAATTCAAACCAATTGCAGGTCTGGAATCTGAAACAAAGCCTGAATCTTCAGGTTGTTGTGAAAGCACGAAATTAAGTGAAGAAGAATTCGAATCTGTTAAGTCTGCCGTTGAAAGACACAATAAAGATTTGATTGATTTGGTTGCTAAACAATTAGATATAAAACCAACTCAAATTGAAGATTTCGAATTGATCCTTTATGATACACAACCTTCTTGTATCGGAGGTTTGAAAGATGAATTCATCTTTTCTCCTAGACTAGATAATCAAGTTACTTGCTATTGTGCATGCGAAGCAATCATCAATTCATCATTGGACGAATCTTTAGCATCAAGATCAGGAATTCAACTTATTTCCTTATTTGATCATGAAGAAATTGGTTCTCTTTCAGCACAAGGTGCAGATTCATCATTTTTACCAGATATCATTCAAAGACTTACCATCTTAACAGCAAACCCTGAAGTTGATTTGAAAGGTTCATTACCTCCATCATATCTTCTCACTGCAATGGCACAGTCTTTTATGATTTCTTCTGATATGGCACATGGTGTTAATCCAAATTATGTTGAAAACTATGATGCTCAACATAAACCTCATCTTAATAAAGGTCCAATTATTAAAATAAATGCTAATCAAAGATATGTCACCAACTCTGCTGGTATAGTTTTACTGAAAAAGATTGGTGAAAAGGCTAAAACTCCACTTCAACTCTTTGTCGTTCGTAATGACTCTCCTTGTGGATCAACCATTGGCCCTATGATCAGTGCTAAGTTGGGTTTACGTACTTTAGATTTAGGAAACCCTCAACTGAGTATGCATTCCATTAGAGAAACTTGTGGATCTGCAGATATTGAAAAGCTTGTAGCTCTATTCGAATCTTACTTTGAAAATTACACAACTGTAGAGAAGACTATTATCTAAAGGATATATAAAACACCTATATCGACACTTAGACTAATTGGATAAAACACCAGTTTCTATTTTAAGCTCAAACTTTAAAGCGTAAAGATTGAAGTGTTGAGCCCCCATTCTGGACAGGTGTTCTTGTCTATATTATATGTTCAGGATCTCTCCTTGTAGTACAATCTTTACTCATTTATCGGTTTACAATGTGGAGTCTCCTTTTATACATAGTCGTCGCAACTGCATCAATATTACGCACGACACCTGCAATCTTTGTGTCACATAAACTTATTCCTGGACTGAGGCCGTCATTACCACATTCTGAACAATTACCATTTACACAAAATGACGCGGAAACACTCCTTACAAGAGCATTAGAAACATGTAATAACGAACATTACATATTCATTAAAGCCAAAGGATTAACTGTTGATGTGTTTCAAGATTTTAGTGCATGGCATATTTTGAGAGATAGAATGTCTAAAGCAAGTACATTACTTACGATGCCTCACATACTGGATCCAAAGGGGATACTAATTAATTTTGATAATATTATACCCTGGGAAAAACTAGAGAATACCTTATTGAGGGATTGTAATGCTCACAAATATGAAGTCAACTATATGGATGTAGAAAGTTTTCCTAAAATTCAACATACTGATAAAATTTTAATAGAGGTTACAGTACCTCATCAAAGAATCCGTGAAATTGATGGATTGATTAGAGATCTTACAAGAAAGTTACCAACGCCTAATGTTGCTGTATTAATTGCTGGAACTCATAGCAATGTTGTTGAAAAATCTATCTTTGAAGGACCTGTGATTGAAATAAAAGACCTACCTGATGATCCTAAGTTATTACCTATTGCTACGAGAGATGCAGCTATGAAGAGCAAAAGGTATATATTCCCCGATATTACGGTATTTGATAAATCAAGAGGATATGAATATGAAAGAAATAACATAGGAGAACGTCGTCCATTATCTGATTTAAAGAATGGTGAATATGCAAAAGATGCTGAAGGATTTGTTGATGATTCATGGCTAGAGAAAAAGGTTAAACAACCAAAATATGGTAAATATGGGGAAGAAGAAGAAGAGTTTGTTAGTGTATTTGAAAATCAACAATTTGTGAAAGACAATGCGTTGGTGATTGCTTGCATGTTTACATTTATTGTTGGGTTATTCTTTTGGGAAACATTACGTGGTTTTGTTTGTATTATTAAAGGGAAGAAAAGTTTAAGTGTATCTGACGACAAGAAGAACAAATAGAAAAGAAAATGGAGCTGTTGTGTAGTTTGTTAGGTAGTATGTAACATTGGGAAATTGAACTCTTTGAAAGCGCTAAGCCTCCAGCTATTTATATATAAATTTGAAGTATCGAAATTCCCTTTATGCAAAAGTCAAATTTCACCGAGACGTTTTCCAGTAAACAATTCTATAACAGTATTCGTTTGGCTGGTACTTCCCCAACTAACAAATATATCAAACTTTTCTAATTGAAGCCAAACATGACAGCTACACCACCGGGAAGAATTTCCACTTTGACAGATGATCAAGAACATGTCCTCAAGCAA
The DNA here is from genome assembly GCA_030558495.1 of Pichia insulana. Lineage (NCBI taxonomy): Eukaryota > Fungi > Ascomycota > Pichiomycetes > Pichiales > Pichiaceae > Pichia > Pichia insulana. Next base: position 21,512 of record JAJMSP010000170.1, read on the forward strand.
GTATGGATGTACCTTTTACATTTTACGGGCTACACTGTGAATCAAACAGGACCTCTAGTCACTCATGAACATGTACCCAACCCAGCAGCTAAGAAAAAAGGAGGTCTTTTCGGGAAATTGAAAAGAAAAAAGGAAGAGGATCAATTGACCAGGGTTCTGTCCCATAACTCCTCAACTGATCCGGCAGTTAAGCACACGACTGATATAAAAGTACACCACGCCTTGAAAGGTTTAGATGCAAAATCTACAGAAATAGCATTATGGGATTCTTTACGTCAAGATAGTATTGATAATTTTATTTTACGATTTGTGAGAGCTAGAAAGTGGGATATCGATAATACCCTTCTGATGCTTGCTAACTCAATTGAATGGAGATACAAAGAGAGTAAAGTTGATGAAATTTTACGAAATGGTGAACTACATGCTTTCCTTGAAAAGAAAGAAGGTGTGATAAAGCAGTTTAAATCTGGTAAATGTATTATTCATGGGAAAGATAAAAAAGGAAGACCAATTGTTATAGTCAGACCACGATACCATTTTTCAAGTGAGCAAACATTTGAAGAAATAGAGATATTTACTCTTTTATTGATTGAATATGCACGTTTGATGCTTGATGAACCAATAGATCAATGTACTTTGATTTTTGACTTGCATGGTTTTACTATGGCTAATATGGATTATGATCCTGTTAAATATATGATCAAAGCTTTTGAAGCACATTATCCAGAATCACTGGGAATTCTTTTGATTCATCGTGCACCTTGGATATTCAATGGTATTTGGCAAATTGTTAAGAATTGGTTGGATCCTGTAGTTGCATCAAAGATCAATTTCACCAAAAACGTCAAGGATCTTGAAAAATGGATCGATCCAAGCCAATTAATCAAAGAGTTGGGCGGTACTGATACTTGGGAATATAATTATCTTCAACCAACACCAGAACATAATGGTCTTGCTGAAAAAGATGAGCAAAAACAAAAAGCAGTCATTGAAGAACGTGAGAGATTGAAAAAAGAATTCATCAAAAAAACTATTGAATGGATTGAATCAACTGATCTGCCAACTTCGAAGAAATTACTTCAAGAAAAGATGGCATTATCTGATAAACTTTCTCAGAATTACAGAACTTTTGATGGTTGTATCAGAAATAGAGGTTTTTATGATAGAGTTGGAGATATCAAATTATAACTTCTGCATTATTGTGTACATTTAAAATATTCTATAACAGCGTGTATCTATCTATTACGATGAAGTAAAATTGTCAAAAATTGTACATTAAAAGCTTTATAAAAAATTATAAAAAGAAAAACTGACAAGTTCTATACTTTAGGTTTCTTTGTTGGTAAATCAGCGCTTTCAGCTGTTGTTTCCGATATCGCAGTATTTGTCCTTTTAACACTTAAAATACGTTTACCCCAATTTCCAGCAGCTGAATCTCCAGTTTCATCTCGACATTGCTTCAAAAATGATAAAAGTGCTGTACCACCAGTACCTCTCAAAACATTATCTTTAGATTTGGCTAGACCAGCACGAAGAGTTGTCCGTTGACCTCCATCTGATCCACGTTCCCGTTCCTTTGCAGCTTGAATAACAATATAACGAGTAACAATTCTAATGTGTTTATCTCTAAATGTTTTCAACATTGCAACACTAGCATCATATGCAAGTGTCAACTCTGAGTTTTTACTGCTCAAAACAAAATCCTTTATAACATTGACCTTTGACAGATGTTCGAGGAAATCAGCGTGCTTCCCTGGCATATATTTCCTCATTTCAGCCATAAAAGGATTAGACTTTGAGTCATCTGCATCTCCAGTAGCATGATGGTTCACATTCAAAATTAAATCTAAAGTTTGAATACTGGATGATTGTGCATTTGATCCTCCGCTCAAAATTCTTGGTTCAGTTTCATCACCGTAATACACACCTTCAGGTAATCCTGCCGACTCCATGTTTTTCCAACCGGCAAGATATGGTCTTAACCGGAAATAAAATACGTGTGGGTCACACATCTCTTCCATTCGCATTAATACAGAACCTAGAAAATCAATCCTCTCTGCAAGATCTTTCAGATGTTCTGTCACTTCCTTGACATTTCCTTCCCTTGCAGCATTAATAGCATCCAATCCTATTGTAATGCATGGTGCAGCACAATATTCAAAGTAAACACTCACCAGATAAAACCATTGTTCATCGATACCACCAGTGAAAGTATTGATAGTCTGAAGATTGTCTAAAAAGTCGACATCATCATTCATTGGTAAAATTTCTTTCCAATTCCAAAGACATAAACCTGCATATGTTGCAACAGGAGGGACTCTAAGCTTCTCCGATACCTCAATCCATGGATCTGCAATTTGTTTTGGCAGTTTATTACAAGGTATATCAACCCCCCATATGTAAGCATGACCTAAAAATCCAAGTACTGTATAAGCCCTTCTTAATTGATTTTCATTTAAATCGGAAACATCGAGTTTTGGAAACCTGTCAACCACAGATCTGATACGCTTGGTGAGTAACAGAGCAGGTAAAACAGTCATAGCATTCTCCCACGCATCGTATTTCTGTGGTAATCTTTCACAAGGCAAGGATTCTGGCAAAAATCCAGTTTTAGGGGAAACATCATAGTCTTCCAAACGTGGTAGTGGGTATGTATAAGGATCCATTGTATATTGTGTGCAGAAGTTTCCCGTATAATTAAGTTCTAATACAATAAAGTAAACCAAAGAAAGTTCTGACTTTGCAGAATTCGGAAATTTATGGCATGACTCTCGGTCAGGATTCTCGACATGAATTTTTCAAGGAACACGTGACATTGGAGGTTGAGCCGTTTGTATTATGAAATTTATCTACCAGATTCTACTAAACATTTCAAAGTAATTACCAACTAGATACTCTCAAGCACTGCTGGTGACTACCTTACATTTATAGAGATGACATCAGATACTGAAAATGGAGAGAATATAGACACTGCTATGTTGGTTCCTCCAGAACCCTCGAAGGAACCACTGTTTGAAGCGTCAGATATCATTCCGGGAACCAAAGTCTTTGCCGAAAAGGATGGACAGTTCAGACTGGCAGAAATACTCGCATTTCAAATGAGAAAGGGACAACCGACATATTATGTTCATTATGTAGAATTTAACAAGCGTTTAGATGAATGGATTGATGAAGCCGTGATTGATTTTCATAGGCCTTTGATACTACCAAAGATCAAAGAGACTAAGAAAGAAACCAAGAAAGTAAACAATAAGAAGAAGTCAGCACCATCATCAAGAAACACAGCAACACCAGATACAGATAAGAAACTTGCTGTCAAATCAGATTTACGAGATGATGAAATGGATTTAGATAATTTGAATGTTCAAGGTTTGGTTAAAGAGGGAGAAGAATTAAGCAGAGAAGATGAAATCAAGAAACTAAGAACATCAGGTTCTATGACACAGAATAATGTACATGCTCTAGCTAAAATTAGAAATTTTACCAAAGTTATAATTGGAAATCATGAGGTTGAACCATGGTATTTTTCTCCATACCCAATGGAGTACGCTGAAGAAGGTTTACTTTACATTTGTGATTTCTCTTTACAATATTTTGCATCCAAAAAACAGTTTGAAAGGTTTAGGTCTAAATGTACATTAATGCATCCTCCAGGAAATGAAATATATAGAGATGAAAAGGTTTCATTCTTTGAAATTGATGGACGAAATCAGAGAACGTGGTGCAGAAATTTATGTTTGTTGTCCAAACTCTTTCTTGATCATAAAACATTGTATTATGATGTTGATCCTTTTATGTTTTATTGTATGACTAGACGTGATGAATTAGGACACCACCTTGTTGGGTATTTTTCTAAGGAAAAGGAAAGTGCAGATGGTTATAATGTTGCCTGTATCTTAACACTCCCCCAATATCAAAGACACGGTTACGGTAAATTGTTGATTCAATTCTCTTACGAATTATCCAAAAAGGAAGGTAAACTTGGTTCACCGGAGAAACCATTATCTGATTTAGGTTTGTTATCTTATAGAGCCTATTGGGCAGAAACCATTGCTGCTTTGTTAATTGAAAAGAAACCTCATGAAATCAGTGTTGAAGAAATTGCACAACAAACCTCCATGACTACTACAGATATTCTACATACACTTCAAACAATGAATATGTTGCGATATTATAAAGGTCAACATATTATTTGTATTACAGATCAAGTGGCTCAAGCACATGAGAAACTAAAGAAAAAGAAAAGACATGTATTAGATCCAAAGAAGCTACAATGGAAACCACCTGTATTCACTGCTTCTCAGCTTAGATTCGGTTGGTAGCTAATCGTATGTATACTAGAAAATATTGTACATTTTTAATATATAAAGCAGGGAAGGAAGAATCGAGAATCAATCAAATGGGATTTTATGTCTATTTTGTTGTTGTGCTGCAGCAACTGCACTAGGTACCTTAATACCGCAACAATCGCCCCATGTAGAAACAATTGCATGGTTATGACCACATCCTCCATCGTGATTGTGATCTATATCATCATCCTCTTTGTGTTCTGGTAAGTCAGGAACAGGTAATATTGTACTAAACATAAAATGTTGAACAACAGGAAGCTTACCTAGCACTTCAGCCTTATACATCTTGATCATCCCTTCTTCAATTTTTGACCATGTCTTGACGCCACTTATATCGTCTAACATCGGAGAAGTCCATCTTAAACTTTGAGCACCAGTTTTCACTTTATTGATAAAATCAATGCATTGGAAATATAGATACTTGTCCTTAAATTCTTCAACATAATCTGGTTGATGAATACTCAAGGGACGAGGTCTCTTTAGAGGTGATAATTGTGCCGCTCCAAATAAAAATGGCAAGAAATGATAATCATCTAAACCCCAGACCCCATGAGAACCTGCAGGTTCAAGCCAGTATAAAAGCTGTAATCGACGCATTGTTTTCAAATATGTGGCAAACACGAGTAAAACAACTGAAGAATCACATTGTGGTGTAAGATAGTGTAGTTTGTCAAGGCACAATAGGAAACAGAGGAAATTTAACTCATGTCCTGATCCATAATCAATTCTTTCACGATCCCCAAATGAGTTGCTTAAGTACACTGATAGGTCTAGTTCTTGTTGATCGGTGAATTCGGAAGAAAGTTCATGAACGAGAGCTTTCGACTGCGATTTCAAGTCATCGTAAAAATCTTTGAACTCAACCTTACCAAATCTAGACGATGTTTCAATTTTTACAGGATGATTGTCTATAATAATATTTATTTTATCAAACAGTTTCAGTAAGGCTTCAATAGTTGGAGGGCGAGGTAATGATTTATCTGTCAACTCCAAACCATGAACTGAGATTCCTAGTCTTGTGACATAATTGATTAAATCCTCATAAACTTGGGATTTTTTAAAGACTTCTAGATCTTGTGTTGTTCTTAGTCTAGACTGTGGTAATTGAGACATATCCGGCATGAAGTCAGTATTGTACAGGTATCGAACTCTAATTAATAAAACCTTCAAAAAGAGATGATTGGTTCCATTGTAAATTTAAAATGAGGCTCAGTTATTAGGTAATAGACCAGTATTTATTATAGAGAAGTGCTACTAAAGCAAACTATACAGAATATTTATCATTTTTCAAATTGCTATCTACCTTGATGTGTTCAGAATCGTTATCTGCTACTTGTTCGGGCTGTAAATTAGATTTAGGACCATGATAATATTTGTATCTGTAAACGAAGAAGTAGATCATAAAAAGAATCCAAACACCTAGGGTGATGACAACAGTGTAATTCATATCTTTCTTGTCGGGATGTTTGGAAGAAGGAATCATAGCAATCACAAAGACAAAAAGCCCCCAAGAGACTGTTATCCATCCATTAATTTTAGAAAGAGTATGACCTAAGTGAAATGGGCCAGGTGTAAATCTTTTGCTTCCACTAGTGAGTCTTAAAAAGACTGGAACACACCATGCAGTATAATTTCCTGAAACAGTCAAAGAAAATAAGGCGCTTGCAGCAGCAGATCCAGCAAGACATAAACAACCAAGAGCCAATGAAACAACGGAAGCAAATAAAACAGCCCTAATTGGAACTTTTAATTTTGGATGCACAACTTTGATAAATGAAGAAAATGGTAAACCATCATCTCTAGCAAAAGCCCAAATTTGTCTAGATAAAGCTGTTAAAATTGAAGCACCCATTAGCCATTGACAAACAGATATGAGAGCCATAAAAGCAATAGCCCATTTTCTACCTAAGGAACGATGAATGATTTCTGCTAATGGGAAACCACTTGGACCACTCAACACTGAAGCAATATCTTTTGAAACACAAGCATTTATGGTAATGATAATGAAAAAACCCAAACATCCACAAAATGAAACTGAAGAAATAATACCAATTGGCACACCGTGAGTTGCATTTTTAGCTTCTTCTGACATATGAACACAAGAATCGAAAGCACCAATTGTCCAAACAGCGGTAAATAATGATAAAACAAATTGGAAACCAACCGGCCAATCTCCATGATTTTGTACTGTACCAAAGATAAATTTTCCGTCATTAAATCCCAAATTGTTAACTCTGTTCCCAATTGGTACTGCAATCAAAAATAACACAATGATACCAGTATTACAAATTGCAGATGTAGCTTGTAACCAAGCAATTTTTTTGGAGGAAAGACAAGTACAGATTGCCTGTGTAATGATACAACCAGCAAAGACACCATAAGTTTTACCCGTTGTTGGTTCCATTTCATGACTTAAATAAACTGCTGCCAATATTTCCTCTGCATTACCATAACAAATAGAGACTGAACCAGAACATAAAGCCAAAGCATTACAAAAGCCAATAAAATAAGAAAGCACGACTTTGTAATTTTCAGGAGCATAATAATAAGTCCAGTAATATAAACCACCTGAAGTTGGGATAGATGAAGCCAATTCAGACATTGATAAACCAACAGATATAATCATTATTGAAGCTGTAAACCATGCCCATAAAAAGCCACTTGGACCTGCTGTTAAACCCAATGCCGATAAGGATGCGATTGATGGTAAGATACCCATAATGGAATATGCAATACCAAACACTTGAAAAGTTGAAAAAGTTCTTTTTAATTCTTGTTTATAACCAATATTAGCAAGTAAATCTTCATCGTTTGTAACATGATTTGGATCTATATCACGTAAAGCTGTTTCATGAGATTTGATATCTTCAAGTCTTGAAGAGATAGGACTAATAAAATTATGATTATGTTGGTGACTTGTCGTCACTGCGATATTTTCTTTCTGTTGTGACATGTATAGAACACTTTGACAAAAGGGTAATTTAAAAAAGAAACGGAAATCGATTGTCTTAATAGTTATAAGGGGTTATATAAGAAAGAGTATATATATAAGGTTATGGTCATAGAAGAGATATGAATGATTCTACCCCACTGTGGGGAATAATCGCTAGGAAACTAAGATTGTTGAAATGAGAATGATGATTATCTACAAAATAGCCGCCAAGATCCCACCAATCAATATATAGATCGTGTGGAGTATTGTCATTCAAACGGACTAAGAATTCCAAGTGATAAGAAACGGCTGTGACGGTTGCTGTCAGTCTTAGCGGAACTGCCCCGGGAAAAGAGTAAGAATTACGACATTTCCTTAGCGGGTACGGTCGGTGTTTCGAGAAATTAACAACAACTTATATAGATGTGCCAAATTAATGTTGCAGTTTTACGTCAGCGCTTTAACGGAGATTTAACATTGCATTATTTGAAAATTCTGGATTAGGCGATATCACTGATAAAGAACGCCCAGTGATAAGTGTGTGAGTGGTATGATATTACTTCTAATATCTACAATAGATAGAGAGCCTGTGTGAACAGCCGAAACGGCGAAGCGGCGAAGCGGTGAGAGGGCGATATGACGGAGAAGCTTGTGCTGTTTCCAATTCAAGTGGTAAGTCTAGGCGGCGAAGACAGGATCGGAAAGAAAAAGAAAACGGTAATTGTGTCAGTTTGCAATGCCGTTTGAATTCTTAGCGGGCGCGAAAAGCGAGAAGCGAAAAGCGAAAAGTGAGCGGGCATTTGCTTTGACAGTGTTTGTCGTGATTACCGTCAAGGCCATTTTGGGTACAGTTTCCGACAGATCGATCTAAGTGTCCGCCGCCGGCTTGCGGTGTTCTCCGGATGTTGGAATATTAGTAATAATGCTGTTTTTTTCTTTTACACAAATTAAAGTGGTAATTGCTATAAATCAAGTGTCTCTGGTCTTTTTTCTTTTATCTATTCATTTTTTATAAATGTCAACTCTTACCGAGCTTTGATGCAATTATTGCTGTTCTTCTTGTAGGATAGAAGTGAATGAATATGGTTGATATGCAATACCTTCACCTTCAAAATACTTAGACATAGACTCAACCCATTGTAATCTTAACGCGTGTAACATTGCACTGGTACCTTCCATAACAACCAAAATACAGACAGTTAAAATAAACCACATACCAAACATCAAAAAGATAAAAATGGATCCACCAAATCCAGTCATTGATAAACTACCACCTAATGTCATTGACCATAAAACAGATGATAATTGTGCATGAGCTAATGATAATGCCCATAAACGTAAATATGATGCTGTATGTGAGACACAATTAAGACAAAATTCAATTGTATGAATAACTTGATGAATCATTACATCACCAAATGTATGAACTTCATGTTCTTCATCGTCATCTAAATCAATATTTGATAATAAATTATTGTCATTTTCTGTATTTTCTAACTCTTCATCTGTTGGCAGTGCAATATGTTTTGATTTTTGTTGTTCTTGATATCTAAACCATAATGGTTTGATCAAAAGTAAACATGGAACACAAATTAATGCAGCAACTAATAAGAAAACTTGAACAGTACTTTGATGTGGATATAATTCTTCATCAACTTTACCTGGAGCTAAAAACATGTTGATTAACATATTAAGTAAACTTGGAGCTGGTTTCTCAATTTTAACCCAATCAACACACCATTTGTAAACAATACAAATTGTTAAGTATCCGAAAATACCATGCATGAAAATAAATCCAGGAATGAAATTACCAATAATATCAATAGTTGATTTAAAATGAATAGCATTCACAAGTGAAAAAACATATGAATATGACATATGAATGAAACCCATTAAAATTGATAATTTCATTTTGTAAGAATTTGCAAAAATCAAAGTATTCTCTGCACCATGCCAAGCAGGATCAAGACCAAAAATGTATGTTCCAACTTGATGAGCTTCAATATTTTCACCTTCTTTCCAATGTGATGGCCATGCCCAACCTGATTTGAACAATGTCATTGAAATAGAGAAAATATCATTGTATAAGAAACCTGTGTACATTGAAAAAAATCCCATTAACAATAAAATATAACGTCCACTATAAGCCATATCAAAAATTTCATCTCTTTTCATTCTACCAATAGATTTCTCATTAAGAACTAACATTAATGCTGCAAGGAATAAAATAAAACCATGACCAAGATCACCAAACATGACTGCAAATAAAAATGGGAAAGTTGCAGCTGTTGGTAATGCAGCATTAACTTCTCTATATGTTGCAATACCATAAGAATCACACATTGCTTGGAAACCTTCAGTAAATTTATTAGTCTTATGATAAGTTGGTGGAGTTCTAGAAGTATTGACAATATTCATGATAATTGGGAAAGAATCATTTTCTGAAAATTTACGAGAACATTCTTCAAGAGAATCTTGAACAACATCAATATCATTAGTTGGAACCCAACCTTCAGCAATAAGACATCTTCTATTCAAATCGTAATGACATTTATTCATAATTTCAAAAACAGATTTTTCAAGTTTGATTGATTTCATCCATTGATCAATCTCTGTTGCAATTACTTTCAATTCTGTATTCAAAGTAAAATTAGTGGTTTCCAAAACGTTTGTAATATCAGTCAATTGTTCATTAACTTGAACTTGTTGTTCTTGTCTCAATTTTGGATCCGAATCAACAAAATATAAATCTGCATCAAGTGATTCACATATTTTCCTAATTCTAGAAAGAATCAACTCACCATGAGAAAAAATAACAAAACTATTCTTATCAGTATACTCTTTGTTCTTGAAATCATAGAGTTTATCCTTGATTTCAGTTGATTTAAACAACAGGTTACCCCTCAAAACTCTCCATAAAATTTTCTCTAAAATTGGAATCTTCTCCCTGGCAATTACACCTGTAATAAAATTACGGTTTGCCGATGCTGAGTCAAGTGTATCAGCATTAGCAGATTCAATATTCAAATCAATCAGATCACTAGTAACTGCCGTTTGAAAGAATTTATCAGTAGCTGATAAAACAGTTTGATATTGTTTCAAATCCATCTGCTTTTTAGTTAATTCTTCACTTGCAGTTGACAGTTCAGAAACTCTGTCTTCCAATAATTGAGTCGAAGAACAAATTTCATCAAGCTGAGATGTTGAAATACAACTCTTGATTGTTAATCTATAATCATCAATTAACATTTCAGGTGCATTTATCTCATGATCTTCCATACATTTTGCCAAGAATCTATACTGTCTTTCAACATTTGATAACTTACGAATTTCATTGACAAATGAACGTTGGAATTGGTTGACACTTTTATTTAAATCACGAAACTCAATCAATCCAAGTGATCCAAGAACAAATATAGATTCACGAGCGATTTCAGTAGGGATGTACAATTGAACCATTGTCATCTCCGCAGAGCCTGTAACGAAATAATTTCATATTGTTAGTATGCTGATGTATTGATTATTGTAAAGTTAATATACATACGGAAAATAGCTTCATTGTCTGACATCTTGAGATCGATTATTCAACGAAAGATGTCTTTGTCGTTTGGTTATCAGGGAAAAGAAGATGAAACGCAACCAGAGACCAAACAGGACTCCAAACCTCTCTTATAAGTAAAGCAGCCATTTTTTTGTGCATAACAGAATAAAATTCCGCGTGCACGGATGTTACAGTACTAATTAACACCTCATTCCTGAACTATAACAGTTGATCTCTACTGATCAGAGGTGATTTCAAAAAATATACCTTATATGACATATTCTGTTTGTACATCCAAGTATTCTGTTTGTCCAGTCGTTTGATCAGAGCAGATCCAGTGCTCAGAAACATTAGTGACATACAATGTCTGAGGGGGCTCAACTTTTAAAAGCGTGCCCCGAAAACGTGACTTTTATTAAAGAAGAAGACTGAATTGTTACACATCTTCTTCTTTTGTTGACAGATGCATTTGCTACATATCGAGGGAGAGGAGTATGATGGACCTCCTGGGTACTCAATGTTTGACACCGCCAAGCCGCTTGAAGTTGTACAGTCATCGAATACACAGCGGGGCAAGAGGAAAGCAATTCCTTGGGAACATAAGAGAACAAGATTTCACGACTATCTATTTACAATTTTCTTTATTCTCGTAGTGGTAGCATATATGCTAATTTCTATTGATAGCCTTCAGTATGTTTACTATTTACACCAACAACGACTAGATTCAATTTGGAGAAAAATTGTTATTGAAAACAAAGAAATCAATTTTGTAAATATTGTAGTGACAGGAGTTTGCGTTATTGCAGTTGCTTTATTTATTGGTTTCATACAACTCATTGGTATACTTCTCTTTTACAAGGCTTTTATTATTGGCGCTTTTGTTTTAAATTTGACAGTGAGTACTTTATTATGTTTTTATTTTATTCAACATGAAATGAATAGAGCATTGATCGCAACAGTAGTTTTTACATTGATAGTAATTATAATAGCTGTTAAACTTCGCAAAAAAATACTTTTCAGTACAGTCATTATTAAGATTGGATCACAAATGATGAGATCGACTCCAAGTATATGGATTGTGTATATGTTCATGCTTACACTTAACTCTGTTGTAATGTGTTCTTATTTTATCATTCTTTACACTTCATACCTTACATGGAAAGATGATGTTAATTTAAATTTGAAATACTACATTGGAGCCTTTCTTGTTTTCTCTGGATATTATTTTGCTAAAATATTTCAAAATTCTACCCAGGTGGTGGTTGGAGCAATTGTAGCTAAATGGTATTACGAGTCAGATGTGAGAACTGTAAAGGCAATTGAAAATACTTTTTTTAAGTGTTTTGGTTCAGTTTGTTTGGGTTCACTATTTTCAAGTATATTTTCAATTTTGAAAGAGATGGTTATATTATTAAAGCCAAGTGATAAGATTTTGCAATATCCACTATTAAAGCCAATATGGAAAGGTATTCAGCTGATAATTGTTTGTCTCAATTTTACTTTAAAATATTTTAACAACTATTCATTTGCCTACATTTCAATTTACTCAACAGGTTATATCAAAGCATCTTTGAAAATGTACAGATTATATTGCTATAAAGGATATGATAGTTTAATAAGTGAATGCATAATTAACCTAATCTTAAAACTTTACATTGTTTTTTCTGGAATTAGCGGAGCAGTTATTTCATATCTATGCTTGAATTTAATTCAACCAGAATTTACAGTTGTTAGTCCTCTGTGGTGGTTATTAGTTTTGGCAAGTGCATTACTTGCTATGCAAATTTCCCGAATGATTGCACTGATTATAAATGCATACGTCTATGTTCTATTTGTTTGTCTTATTCGAGATCGAGAGATCATGATATATACACATCCTGAAGAGTATAATAGTATACACCCTTTCTTATCACCGATACCACCTCTGAAAACTTTTAAATAGATCTTATATAACAACTTACAATACAAATTTAAAAATATTCAAGTGTCACGTGACAATTAATTTTGAACGGGGTGGGAGAAAACATTCCGGTTGGATTATAATGACAGCAATGTCACAATACTGCATTTATTTTCATCCTACAATTCATTGATAAACCCCTGATCAAATTAAATAGCAATGACCGAAAGATCAGATGAACAAAACACTCCAATAAGTTCAATTGAGCCCGAACCAAGTGATATTAATGAAATTGATAAATCAGCTGAAACGCCTCCCTTTAAACAAAATGCTGTAGATACTGCTAACATAGGAGCACAACCTTATGAATATGATGCTGAATCAACTGATTCTAATGAAATAGTTGAAAATAATAGTAGAGATGATTTTGATATTCAAGATGATGGTGTTTTCGTAACTGAAGAAGATAGATTTACTTTGGCAAAACCTGTTTGGAATGATACAAAGTTTGGAATTTTCTTTTTAATTGTTGCAGTTTTGTTTACCATAACTTCAATGAGATTCATAATTAAATATACAAGGCAATATGTTGAAGAAATACCATCAGATTCACAATTACCAATTGAGATGTTATTTGAATTTAAGACTATTTTTTTACTCCTTTGTACATTGATTGCATCATTTGCTGTTTCTATTGCAATGTTTTTACATGCAGGTAAAAATTCCACTAAGTTTACCTATATTGGATTAAAATTTATTTGTCTTATTTTTTTCTTAGGTGGAATTTCCTCAATAATTCTTGGACAAATATTACAAGCGATATTTTTCTGTGGTTTAGGTTCAATTATAATTGTTTTGTCTAAAAAATATCCACAATTGATAAATTTAGCTGCAAATATTTTACAGGTAGTTATTTCTGTTGTTAAAAGTTATCCACAAACAGCAATTGCAGCACTTGTTGGATTCTTTGGTACTTTATTATTTACAGCTATATTAAAATTATCTGTTTCTTGTGCATATATTGCATTTGGATTTCATGGTGATGGTACACCAAAATTTGATAATGATGGTAATCAAATATCAATTGTTAATACATCACTTATTATTACAATTTTATTTTTAAATTTTGCTGGATTATACATTATCGATGTATTAAAAAATATTTTACATGTTACAATTGCTGGATTTTATGGTACATGGTATTATCTTGAGAGTACATTTACAGGGATGCCAAATAATGAAGGTTTTGGATCATTTAAAAGATCAATTACTTATAGTTTTGGTACTATTTGTTTAGGATCAATATTTGTTATAATTTTTCAATGTTTTGCAATTTTCATGTTTATTGGTGATAAAAATTTAGGAGTTTTTGGAGTTTTAAGTGATTTTATTTTAAAGATTACAAGTTTTGCAGTTGGATATTTTAATACTTATGCATTTTCATTTGTTGCATTATATGGTGCTAATATGTTAACATCTGCAAGATCAACATTTATTTTTTTCAAAAAAAGAGGTAAACAAGCAGCAATTAATGATACAATAATAAGTTTCTCTTTAAGTTTTTATTGTGTTCTTGCTGGATTAATATCGATGACTGTTAGTACATTTTTATTTCTCATGTTAAGAATTTTCATTGAATTAAGTGGTAATGCATACGCGCCATTAATGATGTACTCATTTTTGATTTCATTCAATGTTGCGCTGATCCTTATTCAAACTACAGTTTCAGGATCATCGGCATTCTTTTTCGCATTGAATAAAGATCCAGCAGTATTTGAAGAAAGTCATCCATTCGAATTTCAAGAGATAAGCAGATGCTATCCACGCGTTTTGGAGAAATTAGATCTTCAAATGGTGCGTTGAAAGTATGAGGAAAAACACTAGCAATTGAATTTAACGAATGTAATGTTTATAAGAATAAGAATATTTCGAGTTAATCGATACGATAGTTTAACTAGTTTATATTATATGATAACCCCAAAACAATGTGTCACGTGACCAAGGATGTAATTGGGGAAACCCCTCACCCTCCTCCCCACCATTATATACAATAGAATGGCGGTAATAATATGCAGGGACCAGTTACAACACTTCTGGCTAGGTGTCAAAATAACGTGCCTGTTGTGTTTGAAATAAGCCGTATTTACATCAGTCTTGTCTTTGTCAGGGTCTGTTTAAGGAATTCCACTGAGTGTCAGTCCGAAGTTCAATGTTATACTCCTGTCACGTGACCAGCGGGAATCCGATCCGATCCGTTTACAGCTTTTGTTTTGACGCCCTGTGATTGGCCAGTTGTGGGGGTTCGGGCGTGGCCCGTCGGCGTTTTTGGCTGCGTTTGCAGGGCCCGGCGCCGACGTTTGCGCGACTTTGAAGGGCGCACCAGCCACGCCCCAGCCACGCCCCACACAGCCTGCCCAGCCTGCCCAGTCCACCAGCCACGCGCAGGGCTTAAAATGGGGCTCGGGCTGAGTTGGTGCGGCGGCTCGTTGACAGGGTCGGTGCACGGCGGGACCCCTGCTAGCGCCGACGCTTTCTTTTTAAAAGGCCTCACAAGGTCATTTGGGGAATTTATATGTTAAGGTTTTGCTTAATAGGTGGGTCTATAAATATAACTTAGCCAGCCCATTATGTTGAATGTAAGATAGATGATTCTTTTATATATAATATATAATATTTTGTTCTTCATTATTTTAATCCAACAGTCATTTTAAATTATGGTTGACACTAACGATTTAGAATCTGTCGACTCCTCTGTTAGGAGCTACAATTCACAACAAGCTGCACATCAAGATAACAATAATCCTGAACATTATTTGCATCCTGTTGAAAATATTATAACTCAAACAAAATCTAGAATTAGTGAATTAGTTCATGGTACAAGGGAAGACCATGAAGACAAAGAAGCATTGGAAAAATTACTAACACAAAATTCAAAAGGTATTGAAAAATTGAAAACTAATCTTCAACTTGATGGTTTTGGTACAACTGGTCCTTTGGAACAACCTATAGATCTTGAAAAAACAGTTACTGCTTTCCATCCTGATCCACATACTCAATATCATGATAATGATGAATGGAAATATCCTACTGATGAAGAAACTCAAATGAGATTGGTAGTTTTCATTGATAATGATAAAGATGATCCAAGAAATTGGTCACCTTGTAAAAAATGGTTTTTAACCCTTTTACTTGGTTTAATTTGTTTTAATGCTGCTTTAGGTTCAGCAATAGTTACAGGTGATATCGAAGGTCCAATGGAAACTTTTGGTGTTTCACAAGAAGTGATTATTTTAACAATTACATTATTTGTTATTGGTTTTGGTTTTGGTCCTCTTTTATTTGCTCCATTATCTGAAGAATTAGGTAGAAGAATCATTTATGTTGTAACTTTATTTGGTGCTGTTATATTTATCATACCTTGTGGTAAAGCACCAAATATTGGTACTTTATTAGTTTGTAGATTAATTGATGGTTTGTTCTTTTCTGCTCCAATGTGTTTAATTGGTGGTAATTTGGCTGATATGTTTGTTGGTAAAGATAGAGGTGTTGCTATGAGTATTTTCTCTGCTGCTCCTTTCTTAGGTCCTGTTATTGGTCCTTTAATTGGTGGTTATATTGGTGATAATGCAGGTTGGAGATGGCTTTATTGGGTTTTATTAATTTTTTCAGGTTGCGTTTATGCAGCTGTTGTTTTTTTCTTACCAGAAACTTCTCATAGTTTTATCTTAAGGAAAAGAGCTAAAAAATTAAGAAAAATTACAGGTGATGAAACTTATAGAGCAATTTCAGAATTGAAAAAGAGAAGTGTTTCTGAAATTACAAAGGAAACTCTTTCAAGACCAATGTTCCTCTTATCTGAATTAATTGTTTTCTTAATTACAATTTACATGTCAGTTGTTTATGGTTTATTATACATGTTCTTCTTTGCATACCCTGTCATTTATATGGAAGGTAAAGGTTGGTCTGCTTCTAAAACTGGTTTGATGTTTATACCAATTGCTGTTGGTGTTTTAATTGCAACTGCTGTTTCTCCATTATTCAATAATCAATATAATAAATTGGCTAAAAAATATACTGATAAAGGTATTTTACCACCTGCAGAATTAAGATTAATTCCAATGATGATTGGATGTTGGTTTGTTCCAATTGGTTTATTCTCATTTGCTTGGTCTTCTTATCCAAGATTAAGTTGGGCAGGTCCATGCTTTTCAGGTTTAGCTTGTGGTTTTGGTTTTAACTGTCTTTATAACCCAGCAAATAATTATATTGTTGATTCTTATCAACATTATGCTGCATCTGCTTTAGCTGCTAAAACTTTTATTAGATCACTTTGGGGTGCTGCTGTTCCCTTATTCACAATTCAAATGTATCATCGTTTAGGTTATGAATGGGCATCAAGTTTAATGGCATTTATTTCACTTGCTTGTTGTGCAATTCCTTTCCTGTTTTACAAATATGGTGCAACAATTAGAAAAAGATCAAAATACGCTTATTCACCAGATGGTGCTAAAACTGATTCAAATTCAGATGAAGAATCATCAACTAATGTTAACAAAGAGTAAATTATTATTCAATAAATTTAATATATTTATCATTTTAGGAAATTTTTTTATAGACACATTTCATAATACTTAATTAATATTTAATTTTCACTTTTAATTATACAATCCTATATACGTGTTGGGTATAACAACAGTATTATTTCGTCCATTTATATGTTGGGTAGTTTTTGACAAAATACATGATTCAAAATGATTCAAGCTATGCGGGATGATGATTCAAAATGATTCAGTGCGACCTTCTTTTCTCGTTGGGATTTTTTCAAACTGGATAAAGCAAATGTCTATTTAACAAGACCTATTTTCCTACATTCATCGATCAACTAAACAATTCAAATGCCTTCTATCACAATAATCACAGGATGACAGATTTTTACAAAGAAGATACAATTTCTACTAATGAAAACCAAGAAAATAATAGCTTCAATGATATTTATGAATTATATCCTGAGGAATACATCCCAACAGAGAAAGAAATGGATCCTATCTATAGACACTTAGATTATAGAATCATACCTGCATGTTGGGCACTTTATTTTCTTGCATCTTATGGATCTTCAGCATATGGTAATACATTAACAATGAATTATGAACAAGGTCATTCACTAACTCAATCACTTAACCTTTCACCTCATCATACATCAACAGCAACAGCACTTTATTATGTTGCATATATTATTTTTGATTTACCAATGAATTTAATAATGACAAGAGCATCACCTCAAGTTTGGCTTTCAAGAATTATAATTAGTGTAGGTATAGTTTACATGTGTTATGCTGCATTACATAATGGTCGTGGTTTAATTGCAATTAGATTTATGACAGGTTTCGCAGATGCTGGTACTTGGCCTGGTCTTTCCTATTATATATCATTATGGTATCCTGAACATAGAACTGCACGTAGAATCGGATACTATTTTACAGCAGCTCAACTATCAGCATCAGCAGCTGGTTTAGTTGGAGCAGGTTTCCAAAAAATGGATATGGATCGTGGTTTATATGGATGGAAATGGTATTATTTGGTTTATGGTGCAGTTACAGTTGCAGTTGGTATTGCTTTGATTTGGTGGTTACCTGATAGACCTCTTTATCTTAAACCTTCAGAATCAAATATGTTGAGTTTCAGGAAATATATACCTTCAAAGATTATGAATATTTTCACTCCAACTCAACCTCTCAATGAAAGAGAAAGAAGATTGCATTATCTTGATATGAAACATAGATACAAAAATATCAAATGGAATTTAAAAGATGTTGTAAAAATTATCATTGATTTTAGAACTTGGCCATTAGTTATGATGTATTTTGGTGTTGTTGGTACTGGTTTTGGTCTTGCAGTTTTCGCAACAACTTTAATAAAAGTGAATCATCCAGGACTTTCAGGTATTAATATATCTTTATTATATGCACCAATTTGGTTGTTCGATTTAGCAGCAATTTTAATTGTCACCCCAATTGCTGATAAATTCAAAAAATGGAGACATGCAATTTTTTGTTTCTTTACCCTTATCATTATAACTGGTTTACTAGTTACTTCTTATGCTCATGGTCCTTGGAATAGATATGCTGGTTTATTAATTGCTGGATTTGGTTTAGGACCAACTGTTCCAATAACAATGACATTATCAGCACAAATAATGACTTATAGATATGGTGATGTTGGATCAGCTGCATCAGCTGCAATTGTTTCAGGTTTGGGTAATTTAGGTACAGTTGCTGCCACTTATGCATTATATTCTGGATGGCCAGCTGATAAGGCAAGACTTTACAGAAATTCAAATATGATGTTGATTTTAATTCTTGGTATCAGTATTGTTGCTGCAATTATATGCTGGTTGATTATGGAAAAAGTTGATGGTGGAGTTTATGACCTCAACGGAAAGGAGCGTGAAGTTTTGGAAGACAGTGAAGAGACGAAAACTATAGATAATTAAAGGTATAGTTACGGGTAATTCATAAACTATCAAATACACATGTATACTTCATCAATATCCTATCTATAATAGCAAACTGTTTCCTGTACTTTATGAACATGATACTCACCTAATTAGAAGCTTAAGTAACGGGCTGCTTGACAGTGAATTTACTTCTACTGCTATTTCTGCCAACGAAATTACCAGCAATTTTCTCGACCTAAAGCTTGCCAAATTATTATCTTTAACTTTGGTGTGTGACTACTACGGGATCTAAAAGTGTCAACTTCTTGAAGCTTTTATTGCAGTGAGACAAAAGGTCTTTTAAAATGGGAGACATTGTGCACCCTTTGAAATCAAGCGGTGTTATCTGATTGAAACTAGTGAAGATCCTCAGCTAACATCTGATTCACGTTTTGACAATGACTGATCAGTTTCAAGCGAACAGAAATCAGTGGCTTTGTAGAGTCGGTGGATTTCACAAAATCCCTAGGTATGGCAAATAGACCACAATCATGTTATCGTTGGTAGCATATTCAGATGATAATGGATGATTTGCAAATGAAAAAAGACAACCATACTTTAAAAAACACAGAAAACTATATGTCGAGATTTTGTCTGTTCCCACATCCAAAATTAAAAGATGAGCTATTGAGAATTCTAAGACATCGTTACTAGTGACCCAGAGATACTCCGTAAAACTGTTAAACTTGATGTCATTTGCAACCTCAAGAGAGCTGCGGAAGGCCAGCCACAGAAAAAGAAAGTACGTTTTGTTTTACGCGGTGACCGCCAAGATGATTCCACTTATAAGAATACCTTTAGTCCAACCTTACCATACGATATACTTAGAATTATACTTGCAGAATGCGTCCAGTCCAATAGACACTTTGAGCAACTTGATATTTCCACAGCCTACTTGAATGCAACGATTGACCATGAGATTTATGTCGAATTACCACAAGTATTAGAAACACACAGCAGACGCACCCAGGGGAAAAGGGTGGTGCATAAAGTCAACAAAGCTATCTACGGACTCAAACAATCAGGTAGACTATGGTATATGTGTTTAGTTAATTATCTCAAAATCTAGGGTCTTGAGAAAGAGTTTAAGAAAGCGAAATACATCAGCACCCCTATGACACCAAACTTCCAGTTCGACAAAGATCAAGAAGTGATCGATATGACGGAAGATAAACTTGCCGAAGAGATACATTGGTTCAGGGAAGTAGTTGAATCATCATTATTACCTCTGGCGGCGTTAACTATTTTGCCCAAGATGTTATCAATGAAAGATGGTTTTTATCATTTATTCAAATGATCCCTTAGTTTACTGGATGAAAATGTGTACCTCATTGATGTGTATCAGAGTATTTGCTGAGTTTTGAGACTATCAAGGGTGTCTTCATAGCTTGATTCACGATAAAGATATTTGTTTTATGAGTCGGTTTTGGCATACTGTTCATTTTTTATTGGCCCATTATTAGTTCTTTGCTGGTATATCACCCTGACTGGATCAGTGTAAATCTTGGCACTTACAAGATGGGAATTCCTGGTGCTATTTCTATTTTCAAAACTCTTGAGTTCATCAGGGAGTTCCATTGTGGTGCAAGATCCATTCCAGCCAAAATTGATCGTTTATTCAACATGATTGTCTTTGGTAAGGATTCTGACGACTCTAAAGTCACTCATAACAATGTTGACTCTGTTAGAATCCATATGGAATATATTAACTGCGTGACACTCTTTCACCCAGTTAAAGACGATATGACATCATCTAAGCGGGCAGAGGTTTTCATTCAAAATATGAGCAAGTCATTTAAGGAGTAATTCGTTACTTACTTGACCAAAAACAATAAGTATAATGGATCCAAGAAATTAGGTGATCAATTTGAATCATTAGAATCAGTGCTTGCTGAACTTGAAGAATATCGGAAGGATTCGACGTATCAAGCTAAAGTTAATTACCTAAACTCAATGAAAATACCTAAAGAAATTCGCATTGTATCCAATAAAAGTTCAAACTCGAATGAAACAAAATCAAATAAGGCAAATTCCAACAAATCAACTAACTCTTCCTATAACAACTCAAGTGGTAAAAACAACTCTAATAACTCAACTAGCAAAAACAACTCCAATACATCTACTGGAAGGAATAATGGTAAAGCCAAGGTTGTTACTAACTCTATTCAGGTAGGCCTAGTGTCTACTCCTTTTGCCATGGTATAATCGGATGTTTGTCAGGTTAGGCGTACACTTAAGAAAGAACGCCCACAATATTTCGTTTCTTTCAAGTGTTCATACACTCACTTCACCAAGATATTACTACGAAGGATGAAGTGAAGAGTGTGATAGCCAAATATGTTGCTTGGGTCGAAACTCAGTTTGGTCATCGTGTTAAGGGTATCTTTACCGATCAAGGCAGTGAGTACATAAATTCCAGTGTACGTCACTTTTTTGAAGTCAAAGGTATTGAACACCATTACACCTCAGGATATACACCTGCTCCAAATGGTGTAGCTGAAAGGCTAAATTTAACCATCATGAATGATGTTCGCACAATGTTGGTGAGTGCAAATCTTTCATCTTCCTTTTGGCCTGAAGCAGCTAAGTATGCTGTCTATATTAGAAATCATCTTTGGAATCGTGCTCTCAAAAATTTTCCAGCTGGTATGCTTGGACTGAAACCTTTAAGTGCCAAGTCTTTGAATACATTTGGTGAAGCTGTTTATTCCAAAATATTGCCTGAGGGTGAGAAAACAGCTGCTCGTTCCCAGCTCGGTGTGTATTTGGGTTATCATGATGATACTTATGAATCAGCAATTTTTATTCCCACAAATCCAACTGACTTAAGTATGGGTAGTTTTCATGATACAAGAAACCTACGTTTTATGAAGTTTTGCTTCATAATACAAGGTTCCGTATTTGATTTGGCCAACTTTTATTATCGTTCGATCAATCTCTATGATGAGTCCAATTGGTTGTGAACAGGGATGTTCTTCATGATAGTTAGCTAGACAAATAGAACGGATCGACCAGGACCATTCACATTTGTTATAATTTATTGTTTATTACTTGAGATTAATTCTACTTCATACTTGCTCGTACTTAAACTTCTTTACCTTCACCATATGTCGATTCTGATTACTCTAGCTTAGAAACAAAATATTTCAAATTCTTTGAAGAAGACAAATTTTCGGTTGGTTTGAATTGTGCTGAAGAGGAATTTTTTAATGGTCTTTACCGCAATGAAACGTTGTAATTCTCTGATTGTACAAAATGTAGCCACTTATATTGCTAATCCATTTCAAGTAATTCCACTTTGTCATTGCATCGTGTCTGGTTTTCGTGGAATCTATCGTAAACTCACGTTCTAGCTCGATTGGATCAAGAATATTTTGGATTAAGCCTTTATCAACTTATAGTGAATTCGAGAGGCGAGGTAAAGGCTCCAAAAGACAGAAGAGTGTTTGCAGATACTTGGCATACCCAAAAGATCAAAAGAGTAGTCAATCTAGTACGCAATAACAAAATCAACTTACAAATGGATACTCCACCTGAAAACAAAATTTTTCTTGCACACTGACAACTAGGACATATGAGTTTTAAAAACATGAAACTGTTGAACTTACCATTAGAGGCTGAAGATATAGCTATTATTAGACAATGCATAACATGTTTGATTCATAAGCACAAATCAAAAGCCACCACAGGACATAAAGAACGTAACTCAGACGAAGTTTTTCATCAATTGTACATGGATACAACTGGTCAATCAAAAAATGGAAAACATGCATAATATGTAGTTGTGATTGTTAACCATTATAGTCGATATATGAAATTCTGTGTATTCATAATGATAGTTTGAAAGTTTCATTGTGCTTGTGATATTTTTCTTAATTAAGCTTGATACAGTGTTTGAGCAACGTACCTTCCTTTTGTTCTCCGAGGCCATGGTGAGTTCCTCCAAAATTTTTGGCAAACCAAAATTCCTAAAAACTCTCTTCAACTCAATATACCAAGGCTGGATTTCTTCCTTCTTAATAAGATAAACCTGATTTGCCCTTTTCAACTCTTTGAATGAAATCTCGTTAGCCAAATTCACAGCTGGTAGTCGCCTCCTAAAAATAGAGCTGTATTTTAACCATTGGACATTACAATGAAATATTCGTTCTCATCTTTCTCGATCATGACTGTAATATTTTCTTCTTCATATACCTTTGGATCATCATGGAGCTTTTTCAGTCCTGCCAATTTTGCAGCCTTTGCTGATCTTCTTTTGGCAGCAATATTTTTTTCTTCTTAGGTAATGTGATTAGTTGGGTTTTCGTGACTTCGTTGACTTTGAGGTGTTTAGTGGCCTTAATTTATGCACCATTCTTTGCTTGCTTCTGTCTTACAACATTGAGTTATTCCACTGACATGATGGTAGCAATAAACAAAGCTTAAAGCTGGTCTTGAAGTACCAACCAAGTGTTTATTCGAGTGTGAGCACCATGTTGAGTTTCGAGCTTTGTTGTTGCTGTTCATTATATATATATATAAGAATACAGTATTCGACTTGGACACTCTGGTAGATTTTCTCAACGCATTATGCGATTTTCTAGCGTGTCACGTGGATAAAAAGAGGAATCGATTCTTCTCATGAATTTTCAGAATCAAAATAATTTCCTAATCGGTGCTCGGTGATACATCACCGATCAGTTTCATCAGTTGGAGATAAAACTATATATAAGTATGAGTGTTATCTCTCCAAACAATATTGCAAACATCAGCTGGTTTGCTGTCCTTCTTCTGTAGTCACACTAATCTAGTACAAATGCCTCTCCTCGATAAATTTCCTAAATATCCTCTTCTATTTGGTCCTTCACCAATTTCCAAATTTGAAAACTTGGCTAAAACTCTTGGTAATAAGGTCAACATCTATGCAAAGAGAGAAGACAGAAACTCTGGTTTGGCTTTTGCAGGTAACAAGTTGAGAAAATTCGAGTATATTGTTCCTGAAATTTTGAAAGGTGACTATACACATATTGTTTCAATCGGTGGTATTCAATCTAATCAAACTTTGATGACCGTTGCAACAGCATGTAAATTAGGTTTAAAGGCTGTTACTGTTCAAGAAAATTGGGTTCCTATTCCTGAAGCTGAAAAGGCAACTTATGACAAAGTTGGTAATATTGAAGCAGCTAGAATCATGGGAGGTGATGTCAGAATAGTTCCAGACGGATTCGATATTGGTATGAGAAAGTCTTTTGAAGATGCGATCAATGATTTGAAAGCAAAGGGATTTAAACCATATCCTGTTCCAGCTGGTTGTTCTGAACACAAATATGGTGGTTTAGGATTTGTTGGTTTTGCAGATGAACTTGTGAAACAAGAACAAGAACTTGGTATCAAGTTTGATAAAATTGTTGTTTGTTGTGTTACCGGTTCCACCGCAGCTGGTATTGTTGTCGGTATGGGTCAGTATGGTAGAGAAAATGATGTCATTGCAATTGATGCTTCTGGTAAACCAGAAAAGACTTATGAACAAACTTTAAGAATCATCAATCATACTTCTAACTTGATTGGTCTCAACAAAAAGTTCGATAGTTTCAACTTCGATACTAGGTTTGGTGGTCCAGTTTATGGTATTCCAAACGAAGGTACTATTGAGGCAATAAAGCTTTTAGGTCAAACAGAAGGTACCTTAACTGATCCTGTTTATGAAGGTAAATCCATGCAAGGTTTGATTCAATTGGTGAAAGAAGATGCATTTGAAAAAGATTCTAACATTCTGTTTGTTCATTTAGGTGGTGCCTCATCTTTATCCGCATACCAATCATACTTCAACTAATTTTGATATAACAACTGTGTAATGTATTCGATAGAAAAAGCATGTAACAAAACATTAATAGATTTTCTCCTTGGTGCAATGTAGTAGTAATACAAGACAAATATAAATCCCAAATATATGTTCAAAAAAGTATGTGCTTGAGTGGTACGGGATTCGAACCCATGACACCACCTTGGAAGGGTGGTATGCTAACCACTACACTAACCACCCGAACACGTTAATGTGAAAACTATAAAATTTTGAGTGCGTAATGGAGCACGTGACAACTTTCCATTTTTACTATAAAAACCCCTCTTTTCATTAGTTTGGTGAAGTTTGCGTTGTTTTCTTCCCTTGGGAAAACTGCTATGGATTTTCCAACTTCAACAAGTGTTGCATTTTCAATAACGAAGGTACCTTTAGCCACCATGTAGCGTTTCCAAGTGGAGTTAAATACTCAATACCACTAGTAATCACAGCAACAAATCCTTTGTTTCTAAAATAATGTTTAAATTTGAGTTAATGAGCATTTTTAGAAGGCACAACATCTTCAAGTAGCAAAGAAAATTAAGCTGTAAGCTTATCAATCGGTTTACTAATCAAAAAATTTGGTAAATATGAATCTCTGAACTTCCAGAGTAAAAGACGCATAAAAGATAACGACTACCTCATTTTCGAAGGTGTAACAGAAAGATGTTAAGGTATAAAAACGTGGGTTGTAATCTATAAACAAAAAGTAATCATAAATTCACTTCAGTCCTACAATACGGGCACGTGTCTGATCCTAAATACCACTCTCTAAAACAATCAGAATGGAAAACGTGGTCACAAGAAAGTATAAGGGTTTGAGAGGTTCTTTCCTCTTCACAATCTGTGCCATTACAATCATCATCTATCAATTTCTCGTAACAAATTATGCATTTGTTGTTAAGTTTATCTATAAGCATCTTTATTCGTCTATTTGGATCAAACTTACTCTTATTCAAGTCATCGATAAACTCAAGCTTGTTCTCTGACAGCTGATATTTTCTACTTTTTATCCCACAGCGCATAATTGCAATCAGTATTTTAAACATAGACACAAACCTGAGAATCAAGAATATTGCCGAAACTATTGGTTTCGACCACACACTATTAAGTAAGGTAAGTGAATATCCGAAATTTCCATTCAACCTAGTGAAACTTAGGGCAAAAAGTGATATTAAAATTATGATATTTGTGTGCCCTACTTCGGAAACAGTCTCCGAGACAGTCCGATAAACATAGCTCTGAAAGTTCTGTTTGTTAGTCGTGTTGGTAAAATAGTATATTGCACCAGTTATCTGTGTTAAAATTAATGTTAGTATCTTTTGTGTTTCATTCTCCTTAATAAATTGAGTAAAATACATACAGCCCCTAAGCCAAAATGCCATCTTGATATCCCTCCATTTGATGACATAATAATTATTATTGAATGATGGGTATATATTGAGCCTGATCTTTGGAATAATGTGTTGTCTAGTTCGACAAATAAGGACAGCCTGCTCTTGTGACTGACTACTAAATTTGGCAAGCCCAGTTTTTTTCGGAGAGAGGAAGATTTTCACATTCTCCGAAAAGTGGTGTCAGCTAAGATGCACGTGACCAAGGCATTCTCTTATGCAAGTTCAAATATTATACAGATAGATGGATAAACAGCTACGCTTAGTACGACTAATTTGATGCTTCTGTTTCAACATCAGTCTTTTCTACTTTAGCTTTTGCAGACTCTGCAGCCTCTGCAGCCTCTGCAGCCTCTGCTTTCTTGGCAGCAGCTTCTTTATCAAGAACAGCTTTATCAATGTCGAATAATCTATATAAAAGTTCCGCAGTTTCATGTTTGTTGACCATCAAATTATAGCTGCTTTTACCTTTCCATAATGGGAAAAATAATACTTCATTAAACTCGTTCTTTGTATTAACTTTAACAAAACATGATCCTTCACCCACTTCTTCAATTTGCTTCAAAAATTCTGGGTCTGCATTGCTTTCCTTGATCGATGCAACACTTGGAGAGACTTCTACTAATAAAAGTTTGAGAAGTTCAAGGTTGATCTCAATGGTTCTTGAATCTGGTAAATATCCTCTGATTGCGTTTAGGCATTCACTCTGAATTCTCCAAGGACAAACATCACTCTTTTGAGCAACAAATAATTTAACACCAGTATAGATGAATCTCAACTTTTTATCATTGTTTTGTAAAATATTCTTGATAACTGGTGCAACATAGTAAATTGCACGTAAAGGTTCACCAGTCGCATTTCTAACTAGAGTACAGTCCTTAGGGAAGTCGTCGGCAACATTATAGTAATCCCAACATCTTTTTAATTTTTCGTTTGCTTGATCAATGAAAATGAAAGGTTCCTCGTTAGCATCAATAGGTAATTTTTCTTTCCTTTGTTTAACAACAGCTGTTACATCCTCAGCTTCTTCAGTTTTCTGTTTCTTCAAATTTTCAGACTCCAATTCTTCAGTAGCTTCCCTCTTGGTTGTAATTTCACTCTCTGGTTCGGCTTCCTTTTCAAAAACAGTAATAAAGAAACCACCAGTGTTTTGGTCATGTGGGTATACTCTCATACAATAGTCTAAGTGCAAACTTTCTGCTTCTTCAGGAGAAGGTGGGAAAAGAGTTGCAGGTAGTTTTTCATCTTCACCAAATTGTTTTACCTCACCATCTTTTCCAAAAACTTTCCAATCACTGATACCTTTATGTCTGATCAAACCTGGAAGTCTATCAGAAGAATCGACTAATTTCACCTTTTTGTACAATTTCAATGCAGCGGCTACAACAGCTTCATTCTCAATAGGGTTCAAAGAACAGGTGGAGTAAACCAATCTTCCTCCTGGTTTTAACAATTGTAAACCTCTCTTGAGAATGTTTAGCTGTAATGGATGCAAACCCAAAGCATTACCAAATCTCCATTCTTTCCAAACCATGATATTCTTCCTCATAGTGGCATCTCCAGAACATGGAACATCACATAAGATTCTATCAAACTTAATATATGGTCCATTTTCCTCCAGTCTCATTTTTGGGAACATCTGTGCATCATGGTTAACAACAACAGCATTTGGAGAATTCAATCTTTTGATTTGATGCACTAACATATAAGCTCTTCTATAATCTGAATCATTTGCCATAACAAAACCAGTAGGCTGACGTGTTTCATCTGTAGAGTCTTTGAAAGTATGTAATGATTCAATCAATTGTGCAGTCTTGGATCCTGGTGCAGCACACATGTCCAAAACATGATGATGTGGTTCAACATCCAAAACTAAAGGAGGAATCATTGAAACTGCTTCTTGTCTGGAAATATTACCAACTTCATTTTCAACCATCAAGAACTTTTGTACCTTTGCGTATTCAGGGACCTTTTTGATGACTTGTTTTGGCAAATCAATTTGATATCCTAAGTTATCTGGGTACCATGGTAAAGCAAATGGTTTTTTATAACCTTCAGTACCTTCTGCATTTTCCAACAATGGCATAATTTTATTTTTAAACATACTTGCAATAACCTCAGCATGCTTTCTTGAACCAGTTACTCTAAAAGTTAAGGGTAAAGTCTCTTGACATGTTTTTTTGAAGGTTTCAAAATCGCCAGGAATGATATTTAACTCCTTGTAATATCTTTCCCAATTTTCATTCTCTTGCTTGATTTGACTCCATGGTTGTCTATCGTCCCTGTTACCAAGTTTATTTCCGTTAGAATTTCCAGATCTTCTACCTCTACCTTTTTTAGCCATTTTTAACAATAATATTTTAGTTGTTAAGAGATGTTTATGCATAAACACCACAATGGAGATCTGGCCTGCAATTAGTAGTTTTTAAAATGCAGATCTTGCTTTTGAAAAATTTTAAGACTTCAATTCGGTGCTGAAAAATTGACAGATCGGACTCTGTCGAGGATCGACCTCAGCGCTAATAATCATTACAGAATAGAACTAAACATTCTCCACAGATATATTCTTATCAACTTATATACAAAAAAGTTTTAAATGAATTTTAACTTTCATCACTCATATCGTCTTCTTCCTTTTTGATGAAAATGGAATTTTTGAATTTTGACTCTTCATCACTTAAATTATCTGAATCACTTTGTTCAATTTCCTCATCACTAGAATCATCACTATATTCACTGTTGCTTTTATCAGAATTATCAGTTGATGATTCATCATAAACTCTGATGAATTCATCAATACTACTTAACTTGGTATTATCAGGGTTAGTAGTTTCCATGTATGCTTTATACGTATGCTCCCCACATAATTCATTCACCCAGCTAGTGAAAACTGTACTTAATGCTAACAATGATGATCCATCAAATATTCGACTGAACTTCTCGTCGTATTCTTGATCAGATAAATTAAAACGTGTTTTTATTCGTTGTGCTACATAGTAGTGAATAGCATTAGTTATATCCTGTCGTGGCAAATCGACTTTAGTAATTCTTTTGATTTCATCTCTATCAAGGTAAACTAGTTCGTTAGCTTCAAAGTCATAGTCATTTGTTAAAACTTCATCAGGTGGTTTATATTCTACTTGCGAAATACCGGTTGGCCTTTTATATTTATTCAATACTTCGAATTCTGGTTTAAGTTTGGGTACAATAGCATTGTCAACCAGCCTCTCTGTTTCATTGTTCTTGAATCGTCGCCCATATAAAAGGGTTCCTCTTGATAATACCTCTAAATTTGAAGAGCTGTATATATTTGGAAGTTTTATGTTTTCAGCAGAAGGTTTAGTGATTCTCTGAAAGTCTAGAACTTCATTGTATGTTTGAGTATCACTAGGTATTTTCTTTGTTGTCTTTTTTGACTTGATTGATGTTGATTTGGTAGTATTTGCATTAGAGCGTCTGTCAACTGGCGCAACATCGTCATCTGATTTGTCAGATTGTCTTTCCAAATCATGTACCTCTTTAGTCGAATCTTTTTCTTGCTTCATGTCTTCTGAGCTATGCGAGTCTAAATCAGACGTCGTTTCGTTCGAATCAGAGCTTGAGTAAACAAAATCTGATTTGTGTTTCTTTGTATCGACTTTTTCTGTCATCCCATCCGGTAACCTTTTTCGTCGACCAGTATTAGGCATGTTTTGATTAAATTTAGAGTATGTTTGTTTATTAGAAGTTGAGGTTTAATGAGCAAAACTTTTAAAGCCTGTCATAAATAGAAAAAAAGATCAAACCAAAAATTTCATGATGGTATCTTATATGCACCTGAATATTGATTGTGCAATTATTTTCTCAAGAATACCTAATAAATACAAAACTTTCAACTAATCATGGAACAACAAATAGTTGAATTGAATAATCGAATAGCAGAACTTGCTTTACTAGTTTCACTCAAAACCAAAGAGATGAAATCAATTGAAGAAAAATATACTGAAAGAATCAATACGTTAAATGCGTATTTGGTGCAGCTTCATTCAGTGATAGGGATAGAACCCCAAAGTGAATTTGTTTTGGATACAGATTTAATAGAGAGATTAAAAGAACAGAAGTTAGTCAAAAATGAGTTTATCGTAATACCTACAAAATTGATAAAACCGAATCTTATCGAAGGAAGAGATACTAGTAAGGATAAACAAACAGAAGAACCTCGGAAGCTGTATTTACAACCAAAGGAGAAAAGTAATAGTAAGTATAAAAAGTTTTCATGTTCTTATTGTAATGAGAAAGGACATAAAAGATCACATTGTCCTAAGATTCTTTATCAAGAGAATCAATGACGACTTTAGGTTTGTTCTTACATTATTGTCTGTATACAATCAATTTTATGTCAATATATAAGACTTAATATACAAAATTTGATAAAGGTACAGTCTTTGTTGATGCATTATAAGTTGCATATTATGTATTTTCTGTAACATGTTATGTGATGTAGTTTCATCTACCTGCAATTTTCTCACCAGCAATGGCCATTGCTTCCCTTCTACTAGCATCTTGAAGTAGATTAGTATCTACGCAAGCAGGATTCAGGTGAATATATCTAATACTTGTACTTCTCAAAAACAGGTTTTTAATTGCAATAAATTGTGGGTATTTTTCTGTATCAACTTTTATGTTATCTAGTTTCACATTAAGATATTGATCAACTGATTTTAATGTACCAGTGATTTTAATATCAGACTTTAAGTCCACTGTTATCTGTATAAAGTGTGTTGTAAGTGTTAGTAAATATTCTTCACTTGAATCGGGAAATAACTAAAGTCGAAAGTAACATACCTCTTGATCCACAAGAGTTTTGAAAAAGGAAAAGAAAAGCATTCTTCAGTGAATTCTATTTGACTGTCTATTGACAAGGTTGGATTTGGTAGTTCAATGTAAACCAGGTTGGAACTAGTAATTTGAAAACTTCAGTACTCTGGACACGCGGTGATTTTTTTGAGACAGACCCTGCAATATAAAGAGCAATATTGAGAGGATGGAACTACATCAGTTGTTCAAATTGTAGCGTTTAAAAGATTTATAAACAGGTATATTTACAAGAAAGAATGTACGATTGTGGTATTTTCCTAATTTAAAGGTTTGGTTCCTGATTTTTTTGCTGCTTCTTCAAGATACTTTTTGAGGATCATCATATTCGCCTTGCTTGGTTTCTTGAGATTATTTATCACCAGCAAAGCACAAGTGAGAAGAGTCAGTGCACCTGCTTGATGTGCAGCTGCTAAATCAGTTGGGACAAGGTAAAGTAAAGTACACATTCCAAGTATGTATTGTAATGTGACAACACCCATTGAGATATTCAACCATTTGTAAGCATGACGTGGAATAATTGTCTTTATTCTATGTGAGTACATATGAGTGGCAAAGACAACAATTGCGGTAGTTGTAGCTAAGATTCTATGCTCTAGTTGAACAGTTGCTTGGTTTTCCAACATATTTCTCCACCAAAGATCAGCTTGATCTTTTAATCTTGCATAAACGGGATCAAACAATTCAGCTTTGGAAGGTACCCAATTTTCACCCATGTGTGGGAAAGTATTATAAATGAGACCAGCGTCTAAACCTGCAACGAAAGCACCGGACATAGCCGTTAAAAAGATTAAACCGAACATACCTTTAGTGAAAAGCTTAAATTTGGAAAGAGATTTTGATTGAATTTGTTGAAAGTACTTTGCATATTCTGATGGATTTTTCATAATCCATTGATTCCTTAAAACACTATAACCAGTTGAAATCATAGCACAATAAACGACAAAAGCTGCACCTAAATGAGTAGCTAATCTGTATTGGGAGACAGTAGGTTTGGAACGTCTTTCTTCAAGTAAATCAGTATCAATACCTGAATAAACCATCCACCAACCAATAGCACCTTGTAAACCAATCAAACCGCAAATACCTAAAAGTTTAGCTGATGTTTTCAAAGAAACTCTTTTTGTTGCAATGAAGTAAAAAGTTGGTAAGACGAAAACCATACCAATGATTCTTCCTAATAATCTATGTGACCATTCCATGGAGTAGATAAACTTGAAATCTTCCAAGTCCATGCCGGAATTGAGCAATTGAAATTCTGGAGATGCCTTATATTTTTCAAATTCAGCAATCCAATCTTCTTCGTTCATAGGTGGAAGAGCACCAGTAACTGGTTTCCATTCCGTGATTGACAAACCAGATTCTGTTAATCTAGTAAGACCACCTAAAACAACAATAGCAAAGACAAGAATCGAGGTACCAATACATAAATAACCAACTGCTTTATGAGAGTTAGCAGGCCATTTGCTAATAGGTTTAGGTGCACTTTGTGATGCAATGTTGAGTTGTTTGAGAGATGTTGAGAAAGACCTAGTTGGAGAAGTGAAAAACAATGATCCTCTTGCATTGAAACGTAATGCAGAAGATGTGGCAAATGTAACATTTGAAGTAGAAACAGCTGAAAGGGATCTCTTTGTGGCTATGTTTTTAATTGTAGCTGCAATGGAGCTTGGAGATGTTTTGTGGAAAACATTGGAAACGGCTTTATTAGTGACCAGGGGTGCTTTCAGCCCCAGACGGATAAGAGAAGGGTTTTGAAAGAAGAACATGGTGATCTGCAGCTGCAGTGTAAGAAAACCGCTTGCAAAGTATACTCCTGGGAAGTAGCAGGAAAAGCAGAGCTATTAAAACGGGGTCAAAGTAGTAGTATTAGTTTATCATCACTAAATGCATTTGCTGACAATCAGAATCGACCCACAAAATCGGTGCACGGGTTTATTTGCTGGGAAAGATTTCAGATTGATTGATCGACCAGGGTTCCGAGGCTTTTGGATCTGGTTTCTGTGTGGAGAAAGCCGGTTTTGGTTCACTTTGTTGCACAGACACTGAACTTCTTGGATCGGGGAAGGAAAAAGCAATAAGGAATAAGTTACCTGTAATTGCAGATGTCAAAGTCGTGGCAACAGAGAAACAAAAACGATAGCGACGAGTTGTTGAACCCGTTTGCAAGTCGGTCTGATGATGTGGGCAGTTCAGTTGACGATCTCAACAATATGAGTAGTGATTCTTTGTTAAGAACTTCAATGTTCCCAGCTAAACCACCACAGAGACCTGCATCAGCTGTTAGAACGAGAAATAGAGGCTATAGTTTGAGATCTGCTCAATTTGATCATTATCTAGACACACGTGACAACAGTATCAACCAGGCATCAGAATCAAGTCAAGATATTGAATTGAAGTCTGTAGCTAACACTTACAATCCTAGAATTAGTATTGTTAACGATGACGACTTGGAAGACTTTTCACATTACATTGGAGGTGAAGTAAATGAGACTTTTGATGATGATGATGATTCATCCAGACCTTATTCGAGGAAGAACAGTAACGTAAGGTTCCATACACTGGCTACCCATGAATCATTACTTGATATAAATGATACCCATTTTGATTACTTGAATACCCGAAAAGCTTCTACATCTGATGAAACTTCACGTATAAAAAGATTAAAAGCTAAGAAAAATGAAAAATTAGCTATATTAAGACGTTTTTTTCTTTTATTGACAGGACGTAGACCAGAATTGGAATCAGTAGGTGGACGTCGTGTACCAATTTCAATTGAGGTTTCCAAAACGGACTTACCATTCATTAAAAATAAAAAGGGTACTTCTTTGTTACTTGATGAACGAAACAATAAAATTTATGTGGACAATCTCATCACTTCTTCTAGATATACTTTAATAAGTTTCTTACCAAGACAATTATATGCACAATTTTCAAAACTTGCCAATTGTTATTTCATGATTGTTGCTATTTTACAATTGATTCCTTCATGGTCTACCACTGGTACTACAACAACAATCATTCCATTATCTGTTTTCATATCTATTTCAATGGCTCGTGAAGGGTGGGATGATATCAAGAGACACAAGCTTGATAAAGAGGAGAATTCCAAAAAAGTAAAAGTTTTAAAAGAGTTTCAACCAGAGCACAACTT
This sequence comes from Pichia insulana, assembly GCA_030558495.1. Taxonomy (NCBI): domain Eukaryota; kingdom Fungi; phylum Ascomycota; class Pichiomycetes; order Pichiales; family Pichiaceae; genus Pichia; species Pichia insulana. Next base: position 55,950 of record JAJMSP010000170.1, read on the forward strand.
AAGGTTTGAATCTGATAAAAGTACAACATCATTATCTAAAATAAGACCGAGTGGTCAATCATATGATCTTTCCTTTGATGATGAAATTAACCTTGAGAGTCGTGCCGAGGAAGAAAATTCATTTCAAGATGAAAAGTTGTTGCGTAATTTAGGTGTTGCAACTGTTAAAACACGTTGGAAAGATGTGCGAGTTGGTGATATTATTAAATTAGACTGTGATGATTGGGTGCCTGCAGATATTATAGTATTATCAAGTACTAACGAACTAGGTGAAGTGTTTGTGGAAACAATGGCTTTAGACGGAGAAACAAATTTAAAATCAAAGATACCGAATATTGAACTACACAAAATTGCTAATAAAGCTAAGAATATATTTAATTTATCAGGGACAATAAATTCTGAAGATCCTAATCTTGATCTTTATAATTATGAAGGGTCATTAGAGCTTCCAAACATTAATACACAGAAACTTGAAACACATGCTCTTGGTCCAGACAACATAATTTATCGAGGCTCTATTATTAGGAACACTGATAGTTGTATTGGAGTTGTTATTTTCACTGGTGAAGAAACAAAGATTAGAATGAATGCTATCAAGAGTCCAAGAGTGAAAGCTCCTAAACTTCAAAGGAAAATCAATATAATTGTTTTATTCATGGTTTTCTTAGTGCTAACAATGTCACTTTTGAGTTTTCTTGGTGAAAAAATTCTATATAACAGGTATCATGATAGAAATTGGTACGTTGCTGGAGAAGATGCTGGAGCTGCAGCGACAATTGTTGGTTATATCATTATGTTCAATACTTTAATTCCACTTTCATTATATGTGACAATGGAAATTATCAAAGCAGTACAGATGTGTCTATTACAATGGGATATTGATATGTATCATTTACCATCGGATACTCCAGCTGAAGCACGAACAGCTACAATATTGGAAGAGTTAGGTCAAGTCAGTTATATTTTCAGTGATAAAACGGGTACATTGACTGATAATGTGATGATTTTCAGGAAATTTTCTGTTGCTGGGGTCCCATGGATTCACGATATTGATAAATTAACGGAGAAGGAGGATCATTCTGATCCTAATGATTTGACGGATGTTTTCTTGCATAATGAAGACAGAACAGGACATTTAACAACAACTGGTAGACCAAGTATGGCATCATTGTCTACATCAAGGAAACGGAAACCAGAAAATTCAGAGAAAGAGTCTGATCATCATGATATAAAATCATCATTAGAATTTATTGAATATTTACAAAAACATCCAAAATCTGTATTTGCACAAAAGGCTAAAATGTTTCTTCTATCAATTGCTTTATGTCATACATGTTTACCAAGGAAGATTGTTTCTGAACGTGATTCGATTGATTCGATCGAGAACGCAGCAAGCAATATAGGAGGTGATGTAAGTAGTGGTATTGGTAATAAACATGGTATAATTAAAGATGATGAAAGAGAGGAGAAAATTGAGTATCAAGCAGCATCCCCTGATGAATTAGCATTGGTTCAAGCTGCATGTGATATGGGATTTGTTGTTTATGATAAAAAATTGAAGAAATTGACATTAAAGACATACCCACATGGATTTGAAAATGAACCTGAATTTACTGAATATGAAGTTTTAGATGTTGTTGATTTCACTTCTGCACGTAAGAGGATGTCAGTTATTGTTAAATTCCCTGATGGGAAAATTTATTTGTTTTGTAAGGGAGCGGATAATGTTATTATGGAGAGGTTAAGCAATGCCGAAATTGCTGAAGCTGAAAAGGATGCCTTAACTCGTTCTGTTAGTGAGAGGCGTAAGGCAGAAAGTGATCTAATTAAGCGACAACGGAAATCGCTTGATCAAGGTAAAGGACGTTCTCCAAAGTTATCAATGGAATCACTGCGGGCAAGTATGAGTTTTGATAATAATAACATTGATGCTATTTTAGAAGATGATGAAGAAAGAATTGTACGTGAAACACGTAAATCATTTGATGTTGAGAAGATGCGCAAGTATAAATTATCCAAAAAGCAATATATACCTTCATCTCAGTTGTTAAATGACGATAGTTTTGTTATTGGACGGACATTGCAACATATTGAAGAATTTTCATCTGATGGATTAAGAACTTTATTATATTCATATCGTGAAATTGATGAGAATGAGTATAATAAATGGAGTTATAGATATGCTGAAGCTAAGGCATCATTAGTTAATCGGTCTGATAATATTGCTAAAGTTGGTGAAGAATATGAGAAAAATTTGATATTACTTGGTTGTACTGCTATTGAAGATAAATTACAAGAAGGTGTACCTGAGACTATTGAAAGGATGAGACGAGCAGGTATTAGAATGTGGATGTTAACTGGGGATAAAAGAGAGACAGCTATTAATATTGGATATTCATGTCGTTTAATAAAAGATTTTTCCACTGTTATTATATTATCTAATGAGATGAATAGTATTGAACAATTACAATCTATTATAACAGTTACAGAAATTGAGATTAATGATGATAAGATTGCACATTGTGTGATTGTTATTGATGGAGCAACACTAGCAGAACTTGAAAATGATAAGATTGTTTTCCAATCATTTATTTCATTAGGTATTAAAGCTGATTCAGTTATTGTTTGTCGAGCATCACCATCACAAAAGGCGAATATGGTTTCATCAGTTAGATCAGTTGATAAAAGTAAAGTTACACTTGCAATTGGAGATGGTGCAAATGATATTGCCATGATTCAAACTGCTGATCTTGGGATTGGTATTACGGGTAAAGAAGGATTACAAGCTGCTAGAACTAGTGATTATTCGATTGCACAATTTAGATATTTGACTAAATTATTACTTGTTCATGGACGTTATAATTATATTCGTACATCAAGGTTTGTTTTAGGTACATTTTACAAAGAGATTTTATTTTATTTATCACAAATGATGTATCAACGATATACATTATTTACAGGATCATCATTATATGAATCATGGTCATTATCAATGTTTAATACATTATTTACATCATTACCAGTATTATGTATTGGTATGTTTGATAAAGATTTACAAGAATCAACATTAATTGCAATACCTGAATTATATAGTAAAGGAGTTAAAAATGAGACATTTAATTTTATTGCATTATTAGAATGGATTATTGAAGCAGGATTACAATCAACATGTTTAACATTTACAGTTTTAAATGTTTTTGGTATATCTGCAACAATTGATAATACTACATATCCAGTTGGAGTTATTTTATTTACAGTTTTCATTATATTGATTAATACGAAATTGAATATTTTAGAAATGCATAATATAACTAAATTAAATTTAATTTCATGGAGTGTTTCAATTATTGGATGGGCACTTTGGTGTATGTTATTAGTTGGACTTTATAAGAGCAAACCTAATACAATATTTTATGTTTCACATGGATTATTTGAAGAATTTGGACGTGATATTAACTTTTGGTGTATGATTTTAGTTGCAGTTATGATGGGTATTTTAATTTCATTAATTATGTATGTTATAATACATGCAATTCATGTTACAGATAGTGAAAGATTTCAAATTTTAGAGAAAGATCCAAAATTACGTTGTAAAATGGAATTGGCATCATTTGATATTTTAAAGCAAAGATGGACATGGTTACATGATTCACAAATTAAAGAAGAAAATGATAGTGTTAGTATTAGTAATGATAATAAGTTTAAAATTAAAAGAATAATCAATTATGCAACTAAATTTCGTGATGGACCATCTGAAGCTGTTGAAAGACGTAAACGTGCAGGTACAATGGTTAATCCATTTGAATTACCACCCAATACACCAAGTATTGTTGTTGTTAATTCTAATGATCAATATGTTGAAGAATTATTACCTAGTGGGGAGATTGTTAGAGTTAAGAAAGATCAAGGATTAAATGGTGTATTTCGTGGTTATAAAAGGTTTTTACGGGGGAATAATGGTGGTGGTAATGGTGGTGGTATTATTGAAGAAGATGAAGATATTGACATTGAAGAAATTTTACGTAATAGAGCTGTTGAACTTGAAGAGTAGAATTTGTGAAACAATGATATACATTGTTTATAAAGAAAGAAATAAAATTAAAATTAAAATAGCAATAATATATATATATATATAAATATATAAATGAAAATTACTTTTCTAAAAAGTAGTTACCGGCAGTAATTAAAGCCGTTGAAGCAGCAGCTAGGGAAGCATACAAGTCTCTATTATTAGGGTAAATCCAAGAATGACGACCTAATTGGAAACGTACAGTATTATTATGACGATCTGAGTATAAGACACTAGCAACAGCAACATGAAGTGCCAATAAGATATAATTATAAGTCCTCCTTGGATTTGCCTTAATTTTAGCAATTGCTGTATTGTATGCACATAAGATTGTAGAAGTTGTTGTACGTACAGTATATAATAATGCTGAAGTAATTGAATCAAGATAAACACGAAGAATAGATTTAGAATTTGAATTGGATGGAATACCTGCTGCATGATGGTTATGATGGTTATGATGATTATCATCAGCAGTAGTTGCTGCTGATGGGGTAGCAGTGGAACCTGCAGTTGGAGTATTTGCTGAAGAGTTCTTCTTGTGACCTTTGCTCATTATCTGGGGGGTAGGGGTTATCAATTGATAAAAGGAATTACAAAGAAAAGAGGGTATATATATATATGATAGAATAGAGTACAGGGCTGGGTGAATGAAATGACAAATGGGTTTGGCCTTTATATTAAGTATCCTTTCCTTTCCTTTCCTTTCCTTTCCCGTCCCTTATCTGGAAAGGTTTGTGGCTGGTGGGGAAAAGGGAAGGTGTGTGTGGCTGGTGTACCACGTGACTGTAACCCTCATAACCCACCCACGTGACTTTCACGTAGTTGCAAACCCTCTTTCCCGATTGGGCAAGCCTCTCTTTTCCCAGACAGCCAATTTCCCTTTCGCGATCGAGTTTTGCGATTTTTCAGTTTTGTGTGGTGAATTTGGCCTACTTTGACCATTTCTCTCTCATTTGTCTCTATTTGTTTCCTTTCTCTCTCTCTCTCTCTGTCTACAAAGCATCGCTTAAAGTCTACATAAAACATGGGTGCATACAAGTATATGGAAGAGCTTCAAAGAAAGAAGCAATCTGATGTCATGAGATTCCTTCTCAGAGTCAGATGTTGGGAATTCAGACAAAAGAAGGTCATCCACAGAGCTTCAAGACCTTCTAGACCTGAAAAGGCTAGAAAACTTGGCTACAAGGCAAAGCAAGGTTTTGTTATCTTCAGAATTAGAGTTAGAAGAGGTAACAGAAAGAGACCTGTTCCAAAGGGTGCTACTTACGGTAAACCAACTAATCAAGGTGTTAACCACTTAAAATACCAAAAATCTTTAAGAGTTACAGCTGAAGAAAGAGTCGGTAGAAGAGCTGCTAACTTAAGAATCCTTAACTCTTATTGGGTTAATGAAGATTCAACTTACAAATATTATGAAGTTATTGCTGTTGATCCTTCTCATAATGCTATTAGAAATGATCCTGCTTATAACTGGATTGCAAACCCTGTTCATAAACACAGAGAAGCTAGAGGTCTTACTTCCGCTGGTAAGAAATCTAGAGGTATTAACAAAGGTCATTTATACACTAAAACCTCTAATGGTAGAAGACACAACTGGAAGAAACACAACACTCTTTCATTATGGAGATACAGAAAATAGATTTCTTAAATCTATTTATTATCTTCAATTTTTTTTTATTTCCATTTAATGTATCTCTATTTAGATTTGTAAGTAATTATATATTTCTAAATTGGATATTTACTTGCATGTGAATCGAAATTGAATAAAGTAAAAATTAAATTCTGACTTCTTCTCGCAAATTTATAAAATTAATATTTATTTATTATATTATTTAATATTGATATATTATCACATTATGACATTTTTCTCGGCAACAACCGCACCCAACCCTTAAAAGGCTAAAAGGCTGCCAACTCCCCCCATTTTCACTGTAATCTTCTCAATTACTTTAGAAAAAAATAACCTACAAATATATAATAATATATTCAATTAATTGAAAAATGTCAGATTATTCAAAAACAGCAATTTTATCAGTTTATGATAAAACTGGTTTATTAGATTTAGCAAAAGGTTTGACTGCAAATAATGTACGTTTATTAGCTTCTGGTGGTACAGCTAAATTACTTAGAGAATCTGGTTTTAAAGTTGATGATGTTGAATCAATTACTCATGCTCCTGAAATGTTAGGTGGTAGAGTTAAAACTTTACATCCTGCAGTTCATGGTGGTATCCTTGCACGTAATATAGATTCTGATGAGAAAGATTTAAAAGATCATAATATTGGTAAAGTTGATTTCGTTGTTTGTAATCTTTACCCTTTCAAAGAAACTGTTGCTAAAATTAATGTAACTATTCCTGAAGCTGTTGAAGAAATTGATATTGGTGGTGTTACTTTACTTAGAGCAGCTGCAAAAAATCATTCTAGAGTTACAATCTTATCTGATCCAAAAGATTATCCTGCTTTCTTAGAAGAATTAGCTTCAAATGAAAATAATGAAGTTTCAATTGAATTAAGACAAAAATTAGCTTTAAAAGCTTTTGAACATACAGCTGATTATGATACAGCAATTTCTGATTTCTTTAGAAAAAAATATAGTGAAAATATTTCTCAATTACCACTTAGATATGGTGCAAATCCACATCAAAAACCAGCTCAAGCTTTCGTTACTGAAGGTGAATTACCTTTTAAAGTTTTATCTGGTTCTCCAGGTTATATTAATTTACTTGATGCATTAAATTCTTGGCCTTTAGTTAAAGAACTTTCAGCTTCATTAAATTTACCTGCTGCTGCTTCATTTAAACATGTTTCACCAGCTGGTGCAGCTGTTGGTTTACCATTAAGTGATATTGAAAAAAAAATTTATATGGTTGAAAATATTGAAAATTTATCACCACTGGCAAATGCTTATGCTAGAGCAAGAGGTGCTGATCGTATGTCATCATTTGGTGATTTTATTGCACTTTCAAATATTGTTGATTTACCAACTGCTCAAATAATTTCAAAAGAAGTTTCAGATGGTGTAATTGCACCTGGTTATGAACCTGAAGCACTTGATTTATTAAAGGCAAAAAAGAAAGGTAAATATTGTGTTTTACAAATTGATCCAAATTATAATCCTTCAAGTATTGAAAAAAGACAAGTTTATGGTATTACTTTAGAACAAAAACGTAATGATGCAATTTTTAATTCTTCAACTTTTAAAGAATTTGTCTCTAAAAATACAAATTTAACTGAACAAGCAGCAATTGATTTAACAGTTGCAACAATTGTACTTAAATATACTCAATCAAATTCAGTTTGTTATGCTAAAAATGGTATGGTAATTGGTTTAGGTGCAGGTCAACAATCAAGAATTCATTGTACAAGATTAGCTGGTGATAAAGCAGATAATTGGTGGTTAAGACATCATCCAAGAGTTTTATCATTTAAATGGGCAAAAGGTGTTAAAAAACCTGAAAAATCAAATGCAATTGACCTTTACGTTTCAAATCAAATTCCATTAACTGAACCTGAAAAATCAGAATATGAATCAAAATTCGAAATTGTACCTGAACCTTTATCATTAGATGAACGTAAATCATTCCTTAATCAATTAACTGATGTTGCATTATCTTCTGATGCTTTCTTCCCATTCCCTGATAATGTTTATAGAGCTGTTAGATCAGGTGTTAAATTTATTGCTGCACCTTCAGGTTCAGTAATGGATAGAGCTGTCTTTGATGCAGCTGATGCTCATGATGTTGTTTATGTTGAAAATCCAATTAGATTGTTCCATCATTAATAAACTCTTTATCTATTATCATTATAATTTAAATCGCACATTTATCTATCTTTTTTTTTTTAAGTAAGTACTAGTTTAAGTATAAAAATACAATAAAAAATGAAAATATAAAAAAGGAAAACTACATCTTTATTTTATATATAATATATCAATTCAAATAAAACTGTTTGAAAAAATCAATCTAGTTTTCCTTTATTTCTTTGTAGAAAATGTAACAAGTGATGTAGTTGTTGTCCAATGTGGTTCATAAGAACCTGATCCAAAACCTGTATCATTATTATCTTGATGTCTTGGTTGGAATAAACCATCTGCAAATTCAGGTAATCCATTACCATTAATATCAACACTCTTTAATGATCCAACAACTGCTGGTGCTGCAATTAATGCAACAAATATAACCATCATCGTGTAAAATAAAACTGAATATTTCTTAATCATTCTCTTACGTAATCTAGCTTGCTTCAGTGAATAAATTGGTGGTCTAATTTGTCTATTTGGTTTTAACCAAAATAACATCATTGAATGCCATCTATCAATATATGGTATACAAACCAATGGGAATTGACAAAATAATAAAACATGTCCAAGTACAAAATCACCTGCAAAATGTGATAATTCAATAATTTTTGCACAAAATTCTCTTGTTGGTTGTGACCATGCAGCAATACCTAATCCTGAACCATACCATTTACCAGTCCAAAATGCAACATTTGAATGATCATTTTTAAATTCTCTTGTAAGTAAAAACAGTGTAATACATTTGAAAATTAATCTTTGAATGTAAATCATTGTAATTAATCCAATTAACATACGTGAAAAATTGAAACCTTCTAAAACCCACATAACAATATAGAATGCAATATTAACAATAACTGCAATACCATGTGCAATACCTGCCATAACTGCACCTGTTTTCTTACAACACATACCAAATAATGGACCTGAACAACATGAAAATCCTAATGTACCAAATAAAACTCCCATATCAATAACAATTGGTCCAAGTGAACAAATAATTAATCTTAAAACAGAATTAACCATTTTAGCATCACGAACACCAGTTTGTGCATTAATATAAGTATATGCAATGAATAAACCTGCAGTATAAACAGCACAAGGAATTGTATCAGATATTAAAATTGTTGTTCTATGAGCTCTTGGTGCATCACCTGCTGCTTTCTCAGATTCATCACCAATAGTTTTCATTTTAAAACCAGTAATTCTAGATCTAGCTAATCTAACATAACCAATCCATGAATTTCTATGCCATTTAGTATTACCTCTTGATAACCATCTAATATAATCTCTATAATCAATAAAATAATCTTCCCATGCAAATTGATGAGGATTAAAGATAAATGGTGAAAACATTAAAGCTGCAATAATTGTCCAAAACCAAAGTAATGCTGGTTGCCAATGTGCAACAGTACCAAATAATAACATAATTAAACATCTTGCACCAACATAAATAGTACCTTCAGCAAATCTAGAATATAAAACAGAAAATGGAATTCTAGATGTTGCAAAACCTCTACCAGTTGCAATATATCTTGCACCACCAATAGCAACATCATTAACTAAAGCAGTTGAATAAATTTGTGCAACGAAAACTTCAAATAATGGTGATAATGATGCAATATGTCTAATAAATCTAAAAGCCATTTTCCAAATACCTCTTTCAATTAATTCTTGAACTAATAATGGAACAAAGGAAATAAAGAAAACAATGAAAATTGATAATGTATAACGTCTAATCCAATCAATTGCTGGTGCTAAATTATAACAACCTAATGGATATAAGATATCAGTAATTGGTTTATTCTTATCATAAATACAAACAATTGATTCATGAGCAAGTGCATTTAAATTAACTAATGTTAACATGAATAATTGTAATGATGTAGAAATGAATAAATTATTAATATGGAAACCTAAATGTGCATAATAAAATGAGAAAAATCTATCCAATGGTAATTGAGTACCCAGATAATAATATTCTCTTGATAACATTTGTTCACCCATACCTGCACCAATTTTAGTTGTGAAATTTAAAATTGATCCAAAACCTAAATCTCTACCTTTACCACATTGATAATATTCACAATGTTTAATTCTACCACCTCTACATAGAGCAGTCATACCAGCATAAATATCTTCATTTAAATGTAAACCCTTTTGAGCTTTTGAAACACCACCTCTAGTTAACATATAAATAGCATTTAAGAAATCAGGATGACCATAATGTAATTTACCACCAACTTGTGCTAAAGTTCTAGCAAATAATGTACCAAAAGTTTGTTCTTTACCTGCTGCAACATCACCTAAAATACCTGCATTTTCAGAGAAAATATATTCTCTTGCACCAACAATTGCAACTGGATGTGTTGTTTTCATAACTTCTTTAGTTAAAGTTGTTGCATAAGGATTAACATGTTCAATATTTAATTCTTCAAATTCAGCTAAAACAGATCTAATCTTTAAACATTCTTCCAAATAATTATCTTGATTTGCATCAATTAATTGTAAATATTCACCTCTAGTAAATATAACTGCATGATTTTGATTATCTGATTTACCATCACCTAAAATTGGATTACCTGAAATTTGAACTCTAAATTTAGGTCTTCTTCTTTCATTTGGCATAATTTCACAATGACCATCAATTAGTGCAGAATAAATTCTTGGTTCACCACCTTCTTCAAGTGGTGGTTCTTCATCTAAATAAGCAATTTGTAAATCTGGATAAGCTCTTAATAAAAATTCTGCATTTTCTAATTCTTCCTTTTTAAATTTAGCCAATCTTTGCATTGAAACAACAAATTTGAATTTTCTTCTAGCCATTCTTTCTAATTCTCTTTCTAAACCTTCAGCATTACCACCAAACATTTGAACAATTTCTGGATTTTCAACACGATATAATAATTTGATTGCTCTTGCATAATTCATAAAACCTGAAACTGTTCTATATAAAGTTTGAGATCTTAAAGAAGCCCAAATTCTTGTTCTTAATGTATACTCAGGTGCAGCAGATTTAAAACCAATACAATAGAATGGTAAATCATCAATTTCTTGTTTAACATCATCTTCTTTTTCATCATCAAATGCAACTGTTTCTTCAGCTAAAATTTTAGTATCTTTAACAAAACAATCCCATTCAACAGGGTGTAATTGTTTTAAATATTCTAATAATGTAACTCTAGAAAATTGATCATCTTCTCTAATAATTTCTTTCAAAGAAAGTAAAATTTTTTCAGAATAATGAGGAGTGAAAACAGTAAAAGTTGGCATATTATCGACAGGTAAAGGTTCAGGAATTGGAGTTGCTAAAGATTGAGCAAAGAATGAAATTCTTCTTTCAGCTTCAGAATCTTTAGGGAAAAATTCAGTTTCAAAATTATTATCATCTTGAGATACAAAGAAAGTTGGAGCTCTTAAAGTACGTTTACCTTCAATTTCTGAAGGAACTTGATGATATAATAATTTTTGAACATGATCAATTGCTAATAAATGTTCTCTATACATTGAAATAACAATTGCATTCCAAACTTGAGAAATCAAAACTTTTGGTTTATATTTAATTTCCATATCAGTTGTAGCTAAAACTTTAGAATAAATTCTCTTTGGTAATCTAGAGAAGATATTTCTCCAAGGTGTTAAAATGGAGATACCTAAATAGAATGATCTACCAACAGAGAAAATTGTGTTAGCTAAAATGTACCACATATAAGTATCAAGGAAGAATAAGACTAAATCTGTTGCAATCATTAAACCTAAAGTAATCTTAGCTTGTTGTTTACAAAGAACATTACCCCACCATTTTTCACCATGACATCTCATATCCATTGTTGATAAATTTCTAATTGGATCTCTAATTGATAAGATTAAGAAGAAATAAGATTCTGAAATTTTTGCAGCAAAAACTGCAACCCATAAAAGGTAAGATAAATATCTATCAATACCCTTTAATGGAGCAAATGATGAAGTAAAAGTTAATTGAGGTAAATATCTTCTTGAATTACCTTTCATATAAGAAGTGAATAAACCACCTAATGGCATTATAGTCAGATAAACCAAGGTAGCAACACCAATAAAGAATGAAATAATTGAAACAGCATAAGCAGCAGTTGATTTAGTAGTTAAACCAGCATAAGCGAAAACGAAAATAACTGGACCAACATTAATACCTAAAAGTATGAGTAAATACATCAGTCTTCTAGTTAAATGTTGAGCACCAGGCCAAGATCTTGGAACAAACATCCATTCAAAAATAGTTGCAAAAACATTAATACCTGCAGCAACTGTACCACCTAATGCAGCAGATGCCCATCTTGAAGAAGGTAATGGTTGATTATTAATAACTTGAACATAATTATGGGTATATAAAGTTGGAGCATTATAAGCACAATACATCCAAAAAATTGAAATATGAATAACCCAAATACGATTGAAATTTGTTACAATATGTAACCAGGTTCTAGTTTCTTTGAAAGTTTTGATAAAAGTTGAACTCCAATCGATTTCACCTAATTGTAAATATCTTTCAGATTGAGGTAAATCTATTAATCTTGTATCACCAACGTACATTCTAGCTAAACCTTGAGGATACCAAAATAATTGATTAACATCATCATAACCAACAATTTGATCATGATCTTTTTCTCTTTTAACAAATCTACCATCAATAATTTCATAAACTTGATCTCTTAAGAATCTGTAAAGTGGGGTTATAATTCTATTTAAATAATCACCTTCAGGAATTGGATCGACTCTATTTTGACAAGCATCAGATTTTAAATAATCATAAGCAGATTTGTAAATAAAACATAAACATTCAGGAGTGAATCTAACTTGATTTGCTTCACCCCAAATTAATAACCATAAAGCGATTTGTTGAACTCTTTCAATTGGAGATAAAGCATTCATTTGAGTTTTCCATCTAAAATCACCAGCTTCTAAAGAATTATCACCTTCAATTTCAGTTAAAACTTCATCAGGATTTTGAATTTCAATTTCTTCTTTATTCTTTTTAGCCTTTTTAAAGAAACTCTTTTTTGATTTTTTTTTTGATTTTTTAATTTTACCAAAATCAATTGATGAGAAACCAACTCTATCATCTATATCCATTTGACAAGCAAAATACCATTTTTTATAATTAGCGGAATCACCACCAATATAATCAGCATGTAAACTTAATAAAGCTTGAGAAGGAGTCATTCTTGAAGATCTTGAATCTAATAAAACCATAAAATAATCAAACATATTTCTCATTGAATCTCTTTGGAAACCGAATTTATTACATAAATCGATGAAAACATCTTCAATTTGTTCGATTGTAACAGGAGCTTGATCATCAGCAGTCCAAGCAGGATAAGGATCAGTTGGTAAAGCAATCATACCTTGATCATACATACCAGCACCATAATAAGGAGTTGAAGAACCTGATTGATTTGGATCTGCATAACTCATTTGAGAAGGGGTATAATTGTTACCATACATTGCACCATTATCATAAGGTGTACCAGGTACATTACCAGGACCATAAGAGAAATCAGAATAAGTTTCAGGATCATTATGATTTGGTTGATCATAATAACCTTGACCTTGAGGTTGACCTTGTTGATCATAAGGATCATAATAACCTTGACCTTGAGGTTGACCTTGTTGACCTTGTTGATCATAAGGATCATAATAACCTTGATCATTTGGTGGTAATTGATGATCATAATTTTGATCATAATAACCTTGATTTTGGTCGTAATAACCATCATTGTTGGTATTACGATTATATTGATCGTCGTACGACATTCTGTGTGAAAAGAAACGTAATAAAATGTTAGTAAAATGAACTTTAGAATAAAAGGATTAATTCAATCAATCAATCAATAAATGAGTGTAGGTTATTTATTATATTAGCCCCTTAATTTTTGAGTATTTTTTAATAAAATTAGATTTTTTTTCATAGCGAGGATTGAATCAAAGTTTGGAATATTTTTCTATGGATCTGGATTGAAAAAAATGGGTTGTGTGAGAATTGACTAAATTTAGATTTCGGGGGGCTTGTGATGATGATGATGTTGATGATTATGGGAGGTTTGTTTAATGGCTGACTGATTGATTAGTGAGATGAAGAGAAATGTTGATGTATACATACGTTAAGATTCAAAAATGAGTAAAATTGATGTTATATAATAAAACTCTTTATGATGGGTTGAAAAGGATGGAAGGAGATTTAGTAAAGATGATAGATAATGTTGTAAAGTTGAAACTAACCTTTCCTATTTATTTAAGAAGTGAATATTATTGAGTGAAGTACTGAAGTGAATGAAGTAAAGTAATAGATTGTTTAAATCTTTCTCTATCCTTTGGAGATCAAACAACAGACAACTAATGAGTAAAAAAATTGAGAGAGATGTCTTGTTGGATGACAGATAACTCTTGGGGAGGGGAAAGAAGGGAAGAAAAAGGGAATAAGAGGTGAAAGAGTGGAAGGGAGAAGAAGCGGAAGTAAATGGAAGAGAAGAGAGGAGAAGGGAAGGGAAGGTACAATAAGTCCAGGTGGAAAGGGTGAAAAGGGTGAAAAGTGCAAGATGAAACTGGTTAGTAAGACAACTACTAGTGAAAATTGATGTATGCCCGTCTCTCTGTTTGGTGTAAGCTGAGACTGAATGAAACGCGAAAGAAATTGATCCAGCTGGATCCGAGTCGCACCGCACCGCACCGCACCGCGTCGATTGGCGTCGATTGGCGTCGATTGGTTTTCGGTCGATTCGAGTCGACGACGCGTCGCGTCGCGTTGTCGCGTTGTTGTTTGTTGTTTTGTCGCGTCTTGAAAAAGCGCGTTTGTTGCCAGAGGGGCTATTTTTAGTATCTGGGAAGGGGGAGGAGACCTGATCCCAGGGCTAGACCGTCGAGGGCCCCGATTGATTTGGGTGGGGACACACACGGGGTTAACAAGGTAACACTTAACTCCGCCATTCGGGGGCCATATCACAAACAATTTGCTACACAATATTACAATCAGAAATTATCAACATCAACATCAACATAAACATCAACAGATAGTACTGATTTCTCACTTAAAAACTTGTCATTCGGATAGTAATCTCCGTAAAATAATAGCATTTCACCCTTTAACTTAATATCCTTCTTAATAAGCCATTTCTTCACCATTACAAGTAATTTATTCCTTTTGGCATATGTTATTTTCAAGTCTTTAAAATTGGATCTGATTGAACAAACTGGACTATTAAAAAATGTAGTTTCCTTAGATAATCCAACAGGTCCCATAGTTACACACCATATTGCTTGAACCATTAACAATTTTATATCAATTATATCGCCAATTAGTATCTCACTATCTTCTTCATATTTACATCTGTTTGACTTATTTTTCTTGTCGTTAACATTATTCACTATAGACTCTAGCATCTCAAGACCAATTACTGACCCCTTTTTAAAACTTTCTGATTCATGTTTTCACTTGTTTTTCGAATCTTCTACATCTTTTTCTGAATCAGATTCAAGATTAGCATCATTCTGCTCCTCTTGATCGAGCCTACAATCTGTACGAGCCAATTGCATTTTTTGATTTTCAGAGCTCATTTTTATAAATAAAGTTATGTTTAACTCAAAAGTAATAAAAGAGTTAAATAATTAATAGCAGAGTTAAACAGTCTTCTAAAAATTAGAAAGTGGCACATGGCCAACTCCGAACCTCCGAATTCCAAAGTGGCTCAGCCAATCGTTGTCACGTGAATGTTATAATCAATAGCATATATGCTATGCTTAAGTTATACAAGTTAATAAGATATTCATCACTGTTGTCCCCATCTACGACGTTTACTTTGAATAAGTCCTTCCATGTTCTTCTTCTTCCATGCATTGTCACTACTATGTTCATCAAGATTTGTAATAATCACATCTTTAAGTGTTTCTAAAACTCTTTCACATTCATTAAAGTATGTTTTGATTAATTCTTCTCTTTCACTTTCATCACTTCCTTCAATAACATTTATAATGTATTCATCAGCATAAACTTCACTTAATGGTAACACTTTCTCTTCATCAAATCGAAATACACGTTCAACTACTGTCTTACGGTTTAAAACTCCAAATTTGCTTAGTTTCTCAACAAATAACAAACCAATTCTAGGCTCATTATTCCAAATTCTTAATACCGCATTAATAATCCATTCTTCTTTCTCCCTATCTGTACCATCAACATTTTCAATTACTTTCTTTAATTTATCACCGAAAACTTTATGTAAACTCTCCTCGAAAACTGAAAATGATCTTGATCCAATTAAACAAATAGATTCAATTATTAATGTCATAATATATTCTTCCACATTCTTAACAAATTCATTACTTTCATCTCCAATTCTTTCACGTAATTTATTTAATAAATCAATTAATCCATCTTCACTTTCTTCAACATTCTCTAAATTCATATAGATATCTCTGCATATATCATTATATGGATGTTCATCATGATTAAACAAATAATGTGAGAAAAGCTTGTACATATCAGTATTAGTTTCAACAACTTCATCTTCTTTTTGTTCTTCTCCTAATTCTTTCCTTTCTTCATTCTCATTAGCAGCTTCAAGTTCAGCTTCAAATGGATTACTACTAAATTTCTCAGCAAATTCTCTACCGAAAAAATGACTATCAAATTCAACTAACTCTTCACGATCTTTCAATGAAATATTAACAAATTTTTTAAAATCAGCTGGTAATGTCTTATCACGGATAAACTTATAATTAGTTACTAAAATTTCCTTATGAATAACATTTTTGATAAAGAAAATTTTAGGATTGAATAATTTCTCCTCACCAAGTTGAATAACATCACTAATCCATTCTTGCCATTCCCATTCAAATTTAAAATTACTAATTTGCATTAACATCCAATTAACAAATCTCACAATATTCTCAAATTCAAATTTTTCAATATTCTCGTAAAAATAACGGAAACAATCACCAACAAGTTTAGAGAAAACTAAACTTTCATTACTATTGGCTTGTGATTTCTTAACTAATGTCCAATCACGACCACATGTATCAGCAATTAAAGATTCAAAATAAATTAATGGTAATTCATCTTCCTTACTTGGAATAACAAACATAAAATCACTAATCGTTTCTAAAACGATCTCTTCCATCTTCCATGTTGAAACAAACCCTTGTAAATATTCAAATTCAATTTTCTTAGCTGAATGAATCATCTCACGCTTGGTATTTCCATCAAGATCAGAATTAGATTCAAGCATCTCAATAAGGTTCATTTCAGATCCTTTATCTTTCATATCCTTTATAATTAACAATTTATCTAATGATGAATTAGGTTTGCTAAATTTCTTTTCATTGAAAAAATTCGTATAATTAAGAATCATACGAGAAACTGAAACTCTATTATATTCAACATTCACAATAAAATGTTCAAGATTATTGTAAATAATCATGGACTCATAAGTTCCATGATCAGGTAATGTCTCAATATTCAAATCTTTACGAGTATTCTCATTACTGAAAATCTTTATCCTGTACCTTGGGAATTTCCAAAATTCATCACCAACAGAAGCAAACTTATCCAAATCCAAAACTTCCATACTTTCTAACTTCTCCAATTCCGGTACATTAAAACCTCCAATCTGATACTTTGTAAACTCAACGACAATATCAGTTTCAATCTTCTCAATCGCTTCACCTTCACCTTCAACTTCGCCTTCGCCATCACCTGCATCTTCATTCCCTACCGCATTAGTCCTTCCCTTTTCAGCGATTACCTTCTCAATCAATGAATCAACAACAGCTCTAATATCAAAGAAAATACTCATATCATCAAGATATGCATCTACAACGTCAGGAAGTCTTCTCAACTGTGTAGCAAATGATTCACAAATCTCATCGCTTTTCACTGGTTGATATTCATCACCTATAACATCCTTAACTTCAAATTTTCTAGCAATATTAATACACTCTCTCAATTCACTCTTCAACTCTTCTCTTTCAGTTTCACTCACATTCACTAAAAAGTATGGTAACGTAATAAGTAGTTCATTGTATAAAAGTTCAGCAACACCAACTCTTTTATCACTCCTTTTTTGAATTTCAACAGCGTGTTCAATAAGTTTCTTCACCACGTCAATAACATATTTGGAATCTTCAATAATTGGTGTTAACAACGCAAGCATTCTCAAACAGAGCATTACTCTGTTCCATGTTAAACCAGTACTCACCAATTCTTTATCCTCTTCAACTTCTTCCTCATTCAGAGCAGCAAAAAATTCTTCAATTCTGTCCTTTATCCATGCTATAATGTCATTACCTACTTTCTCCTTCTTCACACTCGCTAACAAAATCAACCCGGAAAGGTGGAAACTTTTATGTGGCATCTCTGTAATAACACTACCCAAATAAGTTAATATGCTTTTACGATAATCCTCTTCATCCCAGTAGAAGCACATATTCTCAGAACTGTGTCTCAAAATAGATACAGTATCATGTTTCTGGTCACCCAATGCTCCAATTTGGTAACATTGTTCAAATGCTTGCTCAATCGCAATACTCAACTGTGCCTTCTTCTGTCTCTTGTGAATGTTCTCTTCCATTCCAAAACGGTCCTTTTCTACACTAACGACATCACCGGAGTCACCTGCACCAGCATTGGCAACATCTGTATTGTTGTCTGTATAACCTACATTGGCACTTTCATCGTCGTCAGCCATCATCATATGTGGAGGTAATGCATCAGCACCATCATCGCCATTTCCTTCATACCCATCATATTCGTCACGTCCTCTCTTTCTGCTATCCTCTTCAGACATAACCTTTGTTGTTCCTTAAGAATGAAAGTGTGGTAATTTGATTGTACCAAACTTGAATTTTCTCTCCAACAATAACTTCAACGTCAATAATGAATTCGCGGGGGCTCAACAAAATTGACAAAATTATGTAAAAGTTCATAATAATATCCTTTATCGTTAGCTTAAGTCGTACTATTTATATATCACATTACATGGAGACAGAAAACTTCATCTTCTCCTTTATTGTAGCATACTTTCTCTTCAGCAATGCTACCTCCTCCTTCAACGATTCGTTCTCGCGTTCAAGGATTTCCTTCTCCATCCTATGCAACTTCTCACTCTCATTGAGGTAATTAACTTTAATAGTTAACTGCTGCACCTGGCTTTTCTCTACAAGTAACTGGTTGCGTAGATCCGCCTCGTCAAGAGACTCTTGTGACTGTAACAAAGTCTCCTCAATAA
Organism: Pichia insulana; assembly: GCA_030558495.1. NCBI lineage: Eukaryota > Fungi > Ascomycota > Pichiomycetes > Pichiales > Pichiaceae > Pichia > Pichia insulana. Next base: position 75,072 of record JAJMSP010000170.1, read on the forward strand.
TATACCTTTTCTTCCTCTCCTCATTCAATAACTGGGCAAGTTTCGTTATGGTAGCCGCATACTGAGTTGATTTTTCAATTCCTTCATCAACCTCAACATCTCCATTCTCAAGAAACTTAACACCCCGTAAAAACTGCTCAAATTCAGTATTAGTATCATTATTGAGGTCCTTTTCACTTGCAGGTAAAGCAAGTTCCTTCTCCTTAAGAACACGTTTTTGTTCCTTCAAATCTCCTTCAAGTTTAATCTCACGTGATACAGCAGATGCTAGTTCGTTCGTTACCAACTCGAGTTCCTCCAATAACTGAGTGTTGTCATTCAAAAGACCGCATTGTTCTGGAGTAAATCCACTGACCGGAGTCGAAAGTCCTAACGACATAGGTGATCTTGGTTCACTCGAGAAACTTGCCTGACCTCTACTAGGTGTTTCCAAGCTTGTTGTTGATTTAGAAACGGGGGTAACTGCTCGTTTCTTAAGATTTAAAACAGATAATGAACTTTCACTACCGTTTACAGGTCTAGGAAGTTTCTTCATCGGTGTGCTTTGCTCAGATTTAAGCTCCGCATTCATGTCAACAAGATTGTTGTTCATCTTCATAGGTGATGACAATTGATTATCATTAACATGCAATGGTTGGGTACTTCCAATCGTTGCACTAGAATACCTTAGCGTATCGTCGATATCACCTGCTGTGTTGTCCTTGCTAGATTCATCGGGAGCCAGATTTATCGCCATGTTGTCGAGTGACTCGCTGAGAGCAGATACAGATACGCCTCGCCCCTTTGATGGTTGTTCATTCGTACCCACAGGTGGTACAGCTTTCTGTGGTGTTGACTTGGCACTCATAAAATCATTCGCAGAGTAAAACACAGTTTGCTGCGTTGAATTATTTTTCAATCCATACAGTTGTTTTTGTAGATTACGGTTTTCATGATCGACCTGGTGGGCAGAATCAAATGTAACAACGGACTCAACATTGGATCCCCGCACATTTGTAGCTCCACGCAATTCAGACTTCAAAGGCGACGACTGTTCTAATATCTCAACATCATGCGTTGGTCCATCGTCATCACTTAAATTAGAAAAATCAATTTTAGTGACGCTCTTAGTTTTATTTTGCAGTGCTGGTTCTGGAGCAGATATGGGAATATTTTCCTTCTCGTTGGTGAAATGGGGGATTGAAGTTTTTTGACTTTGATGAGACTTGGGTTCTGTCTCTAAGTTTTCAGGTAAGTGTTGCACACTAGTCACTGAAGGTTGCGGCATTCCTCTCATCTTTGTTTGCAAAGACATAGCTCTGGGCCCTTGAGGTTCTAACTGAGAGTATTGGCCATTGTATTGTGATGGTGGGTATCTTTGGTAATTTTCAGAATACATCTGTGGCATCCGCTGTGAGGGTATACCTTGTGGTACACCTTGTGGTACACCTTGTGGTACACCTTGTGGTACACCTTGTGGTATACCTTGTGTTGGATAGCCATCGTAATAAGCGTACCGTGACTGATTGGATGTCTGCAAACTCATTGCTCGAGGAGGAATCATTTGCTGCTGCTGCTGTTGTTGTTGTTGTTGTTGTTGTTGCATTGCTTGTTTTTGCTTGACTATATTTGCAGCCATAGCCTTCTTTTGATTCATCTGTGCCTTCCTGTAAACTTCCCCAGAAATATTTTGTCCTTGATTTACACTTTGTTTTAAAGTTGGAATGTAAGGTGTAGAATCACTCAACCCAAATGCACCAATTCTATCACCTCTGAGATGTGTGATGTCGTCAAAAGAGACTTCTCCTTGTGAAATATTGAAATCTGCATTTCCATAAACTTCATCGTCGTCCTCTGTGTACTTTTTATCATTCGATTTACTTCCATTTCCACCGCCCAATCTACCCCATTGCTTTTTCATGAATCTATTTACTGTAGAAGTGGTTGTCATGGAAGAATTGGAGTTTCTACGACGTCTATTAGTAACAAGAGATTGAGCTCTGTTACCTGCACCAACTGCAGAGCTTGATGAATAATTTGGATTATTGTAAACTTGATGTTGTGGAAAATGTGATGGCGGGTGGCTACCTGGATAATGTTGTGATGCTGGATATTGTTGATAGTTTTGTTGTCGTGATGGTGGCATCGATGGGTGATTTGAATAGTTTTGATTCAAGGGAGGTTGCATATAAGGTTGATTCGGACCTGGTGGATACCCTGCATATCCTTGAAGTGGTGGTTGTGAAGGTGGTGCTTGATAAACAGGTTTACTATCATTACCTGTTGAATTCTCGTAATTAATATCAATGAATGCCCTTTGATCTATTCCTCTGGGGTTCTTAGTTGAAGCAAACGCATAAGGCCCATCAGAAACAGATTTGCCTGCCTTAGGACCGGCTACACCCATAGCGGTCTGCATGTTAATTGTCTATGTGTGGTGTGGGCACTGCAACTATCCAGTCAAGTCCTTGCATTAGATGAAAAAACTAAAAATTGGTTCCCTCAAATCAAACAATAATCGAGTCAGATCTCGATCCTGGCTTAATGCACGTCGGCAACTTTTTTTCTTAATAGAAGTTTTTTGTTTTGTGCTTAATAATATTCCTTTCCAGTTTCTTCGATCTAGCTGGTGAAATAAACTCTTTTACACAATGTAGTTTCTACACATTACTGTTTTCTCCTCCAGGCTGCCTTGCCTGATCTGAAGTGGTCTCCGTAGTTGGACCAGATACGGACAATGCCAACTCTTTTGCACGTTCTAATAACGATCGGCGATCCACCTTCTCTGTTGTTAGTCTTCCATGTTGAAGAGCAATATGTGCATCAACTTTACCAAAGAAGTCTCCATTCTCATCAAAGACAAGCTCTGTGCCGACAAGTTTTGACCACTCACCTTGTAGTATAGAATTTTTACTTTGAAAAAGTGGTTTCTCCCTTTCCAAACCACTCACACGCAACGTGTTGACAGAAGTAGAAGCTCCTGCTTCGTTTTTATAATCGATAGATTCTTGTAGTTCGTTTTGTTGTCCACGTTGTCCATTTGAAGAGTTTTGCGAATTCATAGGATCTGTTGTACTGTCAAAAGACAAAGTATTAGTTGGAAATACCACATTGACATAAAATTCTTCCATTTCTTCCTCATCATTTTCCATCTTCATTTTAGTAGAATCATTCTCTGTCTTGGTTGAATGGTTTTCTCTACCATTCTTTAAAGAATCACTTTTTGTATTAACATCGTCAATATCTTTCATTTCGACATCCTTTGTTTCAACATCACCAGTTTCATAATTTACTGCGTTGCCTCGCATGTTTCTCATTAACTCTGTTTTGCTCTGCCTGTAATTTCCTCCTGTATTCAATGTCTTCTTTGCTTCCAGGTTCAAACTGACTTGTAGCAAAATGCCAGTTCATTTCTGCTCCATGAGATAAGAAACTCACTTCGGAATTCATAATCATATTCCAATTTCCACTTTCATTGAGCTTGTACCCATCAACTGAGCAAGTAGATCCACCAATTCTAGTACTTTGAGAATCACCACCATCCTTTTCAGTTAAAAATTCACGATTGTTTTTATATCCCATCAATGACATACCCAATGAAATCTTTGTTGCAGCATGTGTCACCAAAATGATACTTTCAATATCAGGATAAGTTGCTTCAAATTTAGGAATAAATTTCTCCCAGAACTTCTTACATCTTTCAAAGATATCTTCCTCGGTTTCACCGTCGGTACTAGGTACAACAGTTGCCCAATCCCATTCCGTTGAGTCTGGGACATTCTCAAAAAAGGTATGCAAAGTCTTGTGATCTGCTGGAATCGGTACAATAGGTCTATTAGGTTTAAACCACTCACCGATACCTCTTTCCAAATGAATTTTCAAACCCAGTTTTTCTGCAGTTGGATTAATTGTCTCAACACATCTGTAAAATGGTGAAGAAAATATCATTTGTGGTACAGGTATTTGTTTTTGAGATAACCCTGAACTTAAGAATTCAGCAAGCTCTCTTGCTTGTTCTACACCATGTGGTGCCAGGCATGGATCACTATCGATTCCCGTAGGTGGGGGCAGCTGCTGATCTTCGGGAAGCCAGTTGGACCGATATCCATGACGAACAATATAAACGTGTTTCAATGTCATTGCAATCAATTAGTACTGAAGTGGTGGTGTGTCTTTATACAAATAAAAGATAACCAAGATGCAAGAGAAGAATCTAATCAGCCTGTGCAACAACTAACAACAACAAAATGTGTCACAACTCGCGTACAGATTTTGATATTGAGTTCAAAGTGGTCGAAGTTAATAGGTAACACAACACGTCTGATGCTGAGTCAAACTAAAATTATACTCTAGTTATAATGAGCATCTAACTGTCGAAGAAAAACTCAACTATAGTTTTGAAGAAAACTGCTTAGGTTTATGCCTGGGATCTGAACGTGCGTGGATTTACTTTCAGACTGACCAAGTTTAATGAACCAACCTACTTATGCTTATTAATACTATAGAATACAACTTTTATCAGACGTGAAAGTTCTTTGTCAATAGAAATTAAATCTGTTTATTTGCTTTTCTTGTCTTCCTTGATCTCAGTATGATCATCCTTAGACGATTTTTCGGCTTCAGCAGCCAATTCTTCATTTGTTTTTAACTTTCCTTTCTCCTTTTCAAGCTCGTGTAAAAACCATGTAACAGATGCCCATAAACAAAGTGCAATAATCAGTAAATTCACAAAATGTATTGAACGCGTGGTAAACACCATCCAAATCAAAGATAATGTGAGAAAAACAAATGATCCATGTGTTGCAGTAATCAATGCCGGATTAGTGCCTGGTTCAAAGACAGATTCCCACAAACTGACAAAGAAGTTTGACATGGTCAATTAGTGATGAGTGATTTTCTTGTTTTCAAAACCAAGTTCAAGCTTGTTGAATAACGATTAAAGCAGGCTTGTCATGAAATTTCCAGAAATCTGCCACTTTGACAAGCCGAATTTTACTAGTTAACGAATACCCCACTTTGTCGTTATTAGTTGTCTTCCCACTTCAAAGCAAGAATTCATGTCTAAATTTGAACCAAAAACACCTGTTAAGCTAGATCCACCTAAATATGATGAACTAACCCTTAGCCAAATTGCACAATGTGACGGTGAACGAAATAAATGCATGTGGATCGCTATCAAAGGGACCGTCTTTGATGTGACCAATAATACTAATGCTTACGGAGTAGGTAAAGGATATCACGTTTTCGTTGGTAAAGATGCTTCTAGGGCTTTGGGTAAGAGTTCCTTGAAACCTGAAGATGTTGACCCAAAGGTTAGTTGGGATTACAGCACATTAAATGAAAAGGAAATGAAAACTTTAAATGATTGGTACACGTTTTTCTCCAAAAGATACAATATTATAGGCAGGGTTGCTGATCTCCCTAAAAGCTTGACTAACTAAAAATCTAGCATTTCTTCATACATTCTCTCTTTTCGTAAGTACATAAACTTTTTACACATTTATAAACAAACACGCTTGATGACATTTCCAAAATCATCTCCACACCATTCTCTAGCTCTCTTATCTGCACCATTGCAATTACTTGCAACCATACATTGCAATAGAATTGTTTTGTATTTATCAAAGACTTTCTTGCTTAGCTTATTATCAATCAGACTATTTTTACATTCAATAAAGCTTAATAAACCGAAAGATCTTATTAATAAATCAGCACCATTTTGAAGCTTTATTAGTTTGTCAAAAACAGCAATAATAGCTTCTTGAATTTGTTCATTCAAAAATGGCGAGTTGGATAAGTTCAAGAGGGTCTCAATCACACCGCTTCTTCTGATAATCCTGATGTCTTCATCACACGTTATGGATTTAGATAAACTATTCAGAAACCAATTCACATACTTGTAAAAATCATTATCCGCATCGAAAGCTTTACTTCCATGCTCATCTTTGATAAAATTCACAAGAATAGTATTGTACATGGGAATCTCATAAACTCTAAACTTCGAACCATTCAAAATGTATCGATATGCTTTCTCATAGAGATAATGTGTTGGGTTGGCCAAAATTGGGATTAAATATGACACCATTATAATGAACAATTTTGGTATTGGTTCCGCATCTGCCTCAGAACCACCGAGTTCAGCTTGTTTCCTTGATTCAAGGGTATAAAGCAAATTACCAATGTAAACTTTGAAGGCAGAACGTTCTTTAAAAGACATGATGTTTGTACTTTCGTTTTCTTCAAGCACCTTGCTATCCTTTTCCTTTCTCTTCTCCAAATTAGCTATATCCTGTTCAATTGTATAATATATTGATCCAAGAAGTTTGGTACAGATTTGCTGAATCTCATTATTTTCATGACACAAACCACAAACAATTAGCTGTAAAAGAGATGTATCAACTAAAGCACGAATGTTGACTTGTACCAAGTCACCATCAATTTTAAACAAATCTTCATTGTTCACTATCAACAATAGTAAAAATTCAATATCATAGAGAATATTTTTTCCGGTCTCTAAACGGTCGATGTTTTTCAAAGAATAAAATTCTTCAAGTTTTGTAATGTCTTCATAATAAGAATTAATATTTTGTTTAATTTCTGGCACTGAAACTGCCCGCATCAATGGTTGAAAGTACTTGACTGTGTTTTCAATAATTTGTTTGTTCAAATTGACAGTTAATGCATCTTCCATACCAGGAGTTTCAATAACGAAAGTTGGAACCTCGATGTTTCCCTCAACAAACTCAGGGATGTACTCTGTGATAAGATCCCAATTAGATACGTATTGCATCCAACTTTCCTTAATTTCTTCTTCAAATTTCTTTAACAAGTTTTTAAGAATCAAATCACTAGGACTATTGGTACACTTATAAAGTTTGATAACATCGATCATTGCTTGTGCATTCGCTGATTGTCGAAGATTCATTTGGTATAATGAAGAAACAATCAATGCAGTATAAAACCTCACTTCTTCAGATGCAACAGTTTTCTTCAAGCAGTTATCCGAGTTTGAAATAAGAATGTTCACAAGTTTGGTAAATTCAACCAAATTCTTAGATCCAGTTTGAATTAACCAGTAGCAATATTTGAGAACTTCGGAATCTTTAATCCAAAATCTAGAGAATATAACTTCAAGTTGTGAATTTAGCATAGCTTTTGGAACGTGTTTCCAAATTTTAGTTAAAGATTTAGTCAAACAAAGTAAAAATTTCTTGAATTCATCTATCAACTCTGTAGTTTCTGCAAAAACCTTAGTTATGTACAATGTTGCACGATATAACCATGTGTCTATAATTTCAAATTGTGGCTCCTTAGAGTAAAGTGTGAAGATCACAGAAGTCATCTCAGGAGAAAAGATAAGATTTGCATCATTCTTTACTTGCTCAAATTCAATCAATTTTTCTATCACCAGCTTGACTTTAGTTATTTCATCAGTATCTTGTAAAAACATAGCAATCGATTCAAGGTACATATTTAAAGACTCATCGAAAGTTTTAGCATCCATCATTTGTTCGATTTGTATCACTGACTTATTATAAAGAAGTGATTTCAAATCTAAATCATGGTTGGCTAGATATTGCAAAAACTTAAAACCCCTGGGAGAAGATGATATATTATCGTATGAACTACTAAAAGTGGTTGTGATTTTCTGAGCAACGGATGGATCATGAGAAATGGCATTTTCAAAGATGACAAAATAGAGACTTTTTTCTTGAGCTTTTGTTGCACTTTGAATCAATTGAGTAATTTGTTCAGTGGTAAAATCGTTAGATCCAAGAAGTTTTGCAAATTTCGAACAATCAATAGGTTTATTATCCATCTCATTGACAAAGGCAATGATTTCATCATTTCCTAGGTTGATTTTGCTTTTGGCAGCATGATCAAGTAATGCATTTATCAAATCAACATCTTTAACGACTCTCAAAAGCTTTGTAACTTGTTCCTTGGGCAAAACCCAACAATATTCAATAGCCACTTTCTTACTAACTGAATCATTGCTCACATAAAGCTTTTCAATTTTTGATATTAATGTAGTTTTGTAGTCACTATTGACAGTTGATTTCCAAACTCCATTAAATACTTCATTGAGTAATGTAGCTACAAACAGTTTTTTGCTGTTTACATTGTCATCATTAGTAAACTCAAAGAAATGTATCCAGTATTTTTCTTGTAAAAGGCGTATATCATTTAAATCGTACGTGTGCTGAACAATGTAATTTCCATAAAATGACACTAAATCAAGCAGTAATTCTTCAACTTTAGCAAGTTCCAAATCAGAGTTGACTAATGTTTCCAATCTGCTCATGACAGCGATGATGTCTATATCTGATTTCAAAACAATATTATCGAATTTGCCTTTCAATTTGTGGAGGGGACTGAAAACGATAGTTTCGTAAGTGTTTGAATAATCATTAATCTTAATGGTTTTTTCAAAATTGTTCAAGTTGAACTTAAGATCGGTTTGGAGGTATTGTTTCAAAATTTTGCTCATAATAGCAACGGGTTCGCCCAAAAGAAAAAGTAAGATACTCAAATACTTAATCCATTCAACGACTCTATCCTTGACACTGGGGTCACAGAATGTAGCCTGCTCGCAAAGTGTAACATAAAATAAACTTAACCTTGGCTCTCCATCATTGACAAGCTTAGTAACCATATCATAATATTTATATGGTGTTTTCATTGATCTACTGATAGTTTCATCCAAAATTTTGCTGATATGGCCAATAACTGAATCTTCAACCTTTAAAAGAGACAAAACTATTGCCCAAGTCTGATTATATTTGATATTTGTACCTTTGATCATTGAGTCTTCGAAAACTAGAGTGTCGTTCACAAATCTCGATAAAACATTCACCACATTATCTACCAAAGACGAATCGACAATATTATCAAACTTTAAATCCCTTGGAAGTTTAGAAAATGTTGTGAATGTAGAGTATTTGGATCCTTTATTAACATTCCACCATTTTAGTTGTTTACCATTAGAAGTGAGTTTCATATATGAGTTAAGTAGGAGAACGTCTATGTCTTCAAGTTTGGCTTTGTTGGATACATCATCAGATAGACCAGCAATCGAATTGAAGGAACTCAACTGAAGGGGAACAAAAACACCTAAAACATCATTATATAGTTCTGCTGCCTTCATGTAATTTAGCAAAAGCAGTTTATTCACTTTTTCCGCAGAAATACATTCGTTACTGATACCGACAAAAACCGTTGGATCAGGTAACTTGAGAGAACTGATAGAATCAAATAATTCAGATTTAAGTGAGTTGAAAATTGTGGTATTTGCTAAACTCAATAAAGAGCTTACCTTTTCGAATTTCTGCAAAATTGAAATTATCAACTGAGTTGTTAGATGTCTAATCAATGGCTCTTTAGCCTGCAAACCCTTTGTCAAGGAAGATCTGTTCAAAGGTGCTGGGCAAATAACTTCAAGTAAAAGTTGAGGATTGTAATAATTTTGATTGTTGATAGTAATATTTTCATCAATGAATGATTTAGTTGCAAGTATAAACTCATGTGGTATTGGCAATTGAATTATCTTTGTAAGTAGAAGAGTTTGACCGATATAAAAGGAAGTCAATTTTGGATCATGAGAACCGTTTGTGTGGAACAAATATGTAGTGTAAGGTGCAGAAAGCTCAGGAATTTTATTTAGAACCGCAATAACCAATTTAAGATGAATTGAGTTTGACCATGGATGCAAAGAGGTAATAGCTGTGTAAATAATTTTGTTATTTATTTTGAATTTGTTGTCACCTATAACGATTGGAACTCCCCCACTCCCACCATTTATAGTGGAAGTAGGAAGATGATTTGTTGGAGCATTGGCAAACCATGTACGATTATCATGAAAAACAAGACCGTGTTCTTCGTCTGTAGTTATTTTCAAAAGAAGCTTGTGGACATCATCTTTAACATCTTCAACGGCATATAAATCGATGATTTTTGAGAGAGTGAAGTCCCCGATCAATTTACATTTAGTCATTTTTCTAAATGCAGGTTCCTCTAAAATTTTCTTATCGATGAAATCCAGTACTTTTTTGATCAAATTTGAATTATCAAGCTCATTGATAAACTTGAACCAGTTAGTTATTATTTTCTTATGATTTGTGAAAAGATCTGATCTGGTTAAAGGGGAAGCATTATAACACAAAGCTATCCAAAACATTGACATATGATGTCTAATCGTTATATGTGATTTACCTTGACTTGCTAATCTTACACTTGATTTACCAGGGTGAATAAGATCAGGTAATGATTTTAAAGTGAGATCAAAGTTATCGAGGAACTCATCGACTAAAGAACCTGAATTGAAGGAAACTATTGCAGTAAGCAAATCCAAAGCTGGATTGGCAATACTTGAATGATCTGGTGTGAGACATCTATAAAATACTTTGATATTGTGAGTTGAAATGATATCACTGATGAGTGGTTTGATTAGTTGATGTAATTCAGGTACTGAACTTGCAAAATTGATTAATTGAGTCAGATTTATATTCAATGATGATAAAGAGTCATGATCATTGGTTGTGGCACAAAAAGATTGGATTTGAACAAGAGATTTCACGTTAGGTTGTACCGATAAAAAAGCTTTGATTTGAGAGATGATTTGAGGAGAATTTTGCAAAGATCCATTTTCATATTCAAAAGATTCAAGTATTTCACCTAACTTAATTGCAGCTTCGGTGCTAATATTACTAGAATATTTAGAATGATTCATGATGATGCAGAATACCAACTGAAGGACTAACTTTCCATAGTATCTACTTGCAAATATTTTTTTTTACTAAATTTTCATGTTGATCTTTTCTTCGTGTCACGTGCCGCTGGTTATGAAGTTTGTTTTGATCTACGACTCAACTTGGAAGTGTTGAAATGGTCAAGAGTTTGAACCAACACAACGACTAGAGTTTGATGATTCTTGGATTGAAGAGGAAGAGAAGAACGGGATTGGATGCAAGGGATATCCCTGGATTTGCGAAATGGATCAGTGCAGAAGTTTATGTTGATGATAAGATTGCAGAAGGGTGTGTTGAGTCTCTGGCATTAAAGATGGTTGGTTACAGTGAATGGATTAATGATGCGATAAAGGATATACGTGAAGGGGACGGGAATCTTTTGGAAAGTCCTGTTAAAGACAAATCACCTATTCGTGAACTGAGACAGCGAGAGGTTGAGGTGATAAGGGAGACTACGAGCTTAATGACTGATAAGACAGGTGATATGGAAACTGATTTTAATGATTCATTTGAGTTGATAAGTCGAGATATTAGACGGTCATACGCAGCAAAACAGCGTGAAAGTATTAAAACAGCTGAAGATGAAATTAAGGAATTATCCAAACTTATTGATGGTGATGCAGGGTTATTCAGTGATGAAGAAGAAGAAGGAGTTTTACCTGATGAAGATGTTGATGTTTTTGATAAGATTGAAGTTGCCGAGGTACACAAAATCAAAACTGTATCACCGATAAAGTTCAGTGAGATGCCACGGATAGAACCGTTAACACTTCGAAAGAAGAAAAAGAAAGTTATAGAGAAAGTTGTTGATAAAGGTTCAGAGAAGGGTAAAATGAAAAGAGTTGACAATAAACGTGAAGAGACTATTTTGAAATTGAATCCGTTACCAAATACTTTTTTCACTAGAGTTGGAGACACCTCTGTTGACGAACCTACAATTAAGGTAAAACGTGTGCGACCGAAGGCAATATCAGTAACACCAATGTCAGAAATACAAACACCTAACAAAAGTGTACAAACTATTGCATCTGTCACTTCAACAGCTTCAACTACAACAGCAACAGCAACTGCAACTGCAACAACAACTGCCAGTACAACACCTAGTATTATGACAGGTAACATTCCTCTAGCGAAACGACGTCTTAAATCTGACGCTGATTTAGCAATACCAACGATAACTAGCACCACTAATACAACAACGCCTCTTCTCCACACCTTAACTCTGGGTCACAAATCACCACGCAGGTCACAACGGCCGTCACGACTCCCACTGCGTGTATCGCATGGATCATCGCCTGTGAAGGTGCCATGGACGCACCCTGTACGACTGAAGGCGCAGTTACGACGCCAACAGGATGGTGGAATGGACCCAGTTGCTATCTTTGGGCCGGTACCTCCCCTTCCTGACCTCTAGACAGTGCCAGTGTATTACGTGTAGTGTAGCGTAGTGTATAGTGCTTATATATATATATAAGACACCCTCTTTAACGTGTGTGGCCGAAAAGGGAAGGTGCGCGAAAGTTGTCGTGGAGTGAATCCAAAACAAATTTTGTGTAAGAGAGAGAGAGAGAGAGAATGAGAGAATTAGAAGAAGAAGAAGAAGAAGAAGAAGAAGAAGCAGACTATCTCAGAAGAAGGAGCTCTACAGGTGTCTTTGCAAGCTCACGTCCAACGCCCACACTCTTCCACGTCTACTCACTACTATTCAGATGTCTCTCCAGGACGAGAACATCCCTCCGCTTGTGCATTCGGTCTCTGCTGCCGCTGCAGCTGCTGCAGCTGCTAAAATTGACGGCTCTTCAACAGCAACAACTACACAAAACCAGACTGAGTCAGCTACATCTCTACTGCACGGAGTACATCGTACATCCAGCAGGCTTCCATTTGCAAACCATGCTCATAGTATATCCAATCAAGAACATTTTTCTGCTCTCAATCAAAGTCATAACAACAACAACAACAACAACAATAGCAATAATAATAACAATGGTTTCGTCTCAGCATTTCATACACAATCAGACTCAAATAATAATGATATGAGTGAATCAAGACATTTAAGAGCAGTTTCTGGAGTTTCAATGTTTTCACCGTTTCAAACTCGTCGCAGAATGGAAGTACATGATGAAAATAATGAAACTGTTAATGAAAGTACAACAAATTATCTGGATGATCATGAAAATGAAAATGAAATTAACGAAACTCTTACAGATATAAACAATCCAAATATAGTTTCCGATCATGCACGTAGGATGTCACTTAAACGTCGTCCACCTACTGATCTACAAGACGAAAATAAAAGAGTGCGGTTAGAAGATAGTGTTATTCACAATAATGAAAATCAAAATAATAATACTAGTAATAATAATAATAATAATAATAATAATAAGAATAGTCATAAAACTTCTAATTTGAACCCAACAAATGAAATTGCAATAATTTCAGATACTTCTTCTTATGATGAAGAAATTGTCGATGATAATGCAGAAAATATACAGCCATTACAACGTCGAATCCTTAGTGCACATGAGGAAAGAATTGCGTCGTTACCTGCACTTCAATATGACAATCTTGATCTTGAAGATGCTGATGATCCATTAATGGTTAGTGAATATGTTGAAGATATTTTTAAATATTTTTATGAAACTGAAGTTAAAATGTTACCTGATCCAAATTATCTACAAATAAGGACTGAATTAAGACCTAGAATGAGATCAATTTTAGTTGATTGGATGGTTGAAGTTCATTTAAAATTTAAACTTTTACCTGAAACATTATATTTAGCAATTAATATAATGGATAGATTTTTATCAAAAGAAGTTGTTCAAGTTGATAGATTACAATTATTAGCGACAGGGTCGTTATTTATTGCTGCAAAATATGAAGAAGTTTATTCACCTTCAATAAAAAATTATGCTTATGTTACAGATGGTGCATTTACAGAAGAAGAAATTTTAGGTGCTGAAAAATTCATACTTGAAATTTTAAATTTTAATATGTCATACCCTAACCCATTGAATTTTTTACGTAGAATTTCAAAAGCTGATGATTATAATGTTCATACTAGAACAATTGCCAAATATTTGCTTGAAATAACTGTTGTTGATCATAGATTTATCGGATATTTACCTTCATTATGTGCAGCAGCTGCAATGTTTATTGCACGTAAAATGATTGGTAAAAATGATTGGAATGCTAATTTAATTCATTATTCTGGTGATTATACAAAGAAACATTTAGAACCAGTATGTGAAATGATTATGGATTATTTGAAAAGTCCTGTGGTTCATGAAGAATTCTTCCGCAAATATGCTTCACGTAGATTCCTTAAAGTTTCAATACTTGCACGAACGTGGGCACGTGAATCTGTGCGAAGTATGTCAAGTATTATGGACTAATTAGTAAATTTTATTCATAATCAATCAATCCTTTGTAATTTTAATTAGAAGAGAAAAGTAAAAACGGAAATTCAATTTTTGTGTTAATATTTTATTTGATTATAAAGAATGTATAAAAAACTGGGGTTGAAAGAATAAAAGAATAAATAATGTAAAGGTCAAAACCCTCATTCTATGATCATGATCTTGGAACATATTCAGTGAAAATTGGTGTACTTCTTCTTTCTGCTACTTTGTTGACAGTTTGGTATTTATATCCAACATATGATAATCCAACTGGTATTGCAGCAAGGAATAATACTGCAAATGATGCAGATTTAAGATTCCATTTGTAATAGTTGATCAAGTTTTCTCTGAAATAAGCAAACTTTTCAACATTCTTGTCTGCATGAAGCAAATGTCTTCCGAATCCGTGTGCCATAGTGTATTTGTATGTGTGTATGTGTGTGTATCCCTGACAAGAGTGTATACCTCTTCATCTCATTCACTTAACAAGACTCAATTCTCTCTTCTTCTTCTTCACAATACAATTCGCTAGCTCGATTTTTCATTGATTCCTACCACAAACGTCGATCGGCCTGGTAACTTTTGTCACACACACACACACACACACACCCCACAATCAGGTCATCTCATCCTTTTACAACAACCAATTCCCCACCATTGCACAACTATCATGATGTTAAGAGTAGTATTCAGAAGGTACAATTCAACGGCGAATACACTTTTCCACTATTTCCCCGAAACGTGTCCGAAACCAGCTTTCAATATCGATTTGCGTAAATTACGTAAGGAATATCGTCGTGCACAAGCTGTTGCACATCCAGATGTGGATACCTCTTCAGGGACAACAAGTGCAGAGATAAATCGTGCTTATGAAACTTTATCTGATCCGTTAAAGAGGGCACAGCATTTATTACTTGTTGAAGCAGGAATCGATTTGACTAACGATGAAGTGGGGAAGAAATTACAGTTTCAAGATAAAGATTTGCTTTTAGAGATTATGGATATTCATGAACGATTAGAAACTGGTACAGAGAATGAACAATTAAAGGCTGAAAATGATTCAAAGATTGCACAATTAATTAAGGAATTAAATGATGCATTTGAAGCTAAAGATTGGGATAAATTGGCATTACTTACAGTACGTTTAAAGTATTGTTACAATGTTAAAGATTTATTGAAAAATAATGCTATAATTCACTAGTTTAACTTAAAGTTATAATTAAATAGTTATTACAATTATTTGACGAATGAAAAATCGGTATCAAAGGTTTTCCCCCCAAATAAATGGGAAAGGATATTAGTTATTAATTAGTACAAGGTATCATCAGCATCATGATGTTCCACAGCAGCTGAACCAGCGCTTACTTCTTTGACTTCCTTTGTTTCCTTAACTGGTGTGAAACTCAAATAGTTAGCTTGAGATTTAGTTGCATTTGCAGCAGCTGGATTTTCAACATCGACAACTTCAGGATGACTATCAGGGTTGGCTTTGCGTGAAAACATATTGTAATATGGAGCAGCCAATCCCCATTTTGCCAATGCCATTAAAATAAATGGAATGTTGAAAAGAAGTAAAAATACTGCTGTCCATGAAACTGCCCATGTGTTTGTACCAAGTCTAGCAGGGAATCCACCATCATGGAAATGGTTACGGCCTCTAGAATATGCTGCAGTGGATAAAGCAATTCCAATTATGGAAAATACAGTAGCCAAAGCGTACAAGACCCAAAAGACAGCCTTCAGTGACTTCTTAGCACGTAGCTTTGAAATAGCCATAATGAAAAATGGAACCCAAGAGAATACCAAGAAAGCCAATCCAATCAATGTAAATGCCCAACCAATTCTTGATGTGTAATAATAGTAATTTTGATGATCAATAAAATTCTCTGGAAGGTTGTCTGTGTTAGCAAAATTCTTTGCTGGACTGAAAGCATGTGCAGCTTGATTCTTTGTACATGTAGTACTTGCACTACCATCTACAGAACAAATACCATAGTTAGTCCATCTGCATTTGGTATCATATGGTGCACCAGGAAAATTTGAACATTCTGTTTCAATCCAATAAAAGTGTTTAAGAATTGAACTTGTTGTAGCTCCAGTTAATATGTTAAGGAACAAAAGCAATGTTGTTCCTAATAAAAACAATTTGGCTAAAAATGCCGAAAAAACACGTAAAATATTGAGTTTAGCCATGGCTGTATACTTGATTACATTTACAAAACATTAAAATTACACATGGATTGACAAGTGTTTATAAATGCAGGTATTTATCTGTTTCTGCTCCCTCATCGTCAGCATGTGTGTGTCCCTAATCTGGAGAAATGGATGGGGGACGGGTCAAGCCGGGCCCACAAATGTTCTGCCTATTGTGGAAAAGAAGCTTACAGTTTATTTCGACTTAAAGAAGGAAATTGTAAACAATAACTATGATATGTACCAATTAGGAAGGTGTCAAAGAATGTTAAAATAATTCATCCATTTTAAATGACACCTAGTAAAAATGTTAAAATTATAATGGGTACTATTTACTACTGGTACGATTACTGTAATTTACACCAATCGATCTGATTCTCCCCGAGTAACTCGTTGGTCTGTCGGAAATGACCTTGCTCGAAGAATCCACGATGTGCTGAAAGTGGTGACGGATGACAACCTTTGAGAACATGGACATGGTCAGTGTTTATATTTGCAGCAGCTGCCAAAGTCATCACCTGTCCCGCTACCCTCTCTGCATGTTTCCCCCATGCAACTATTACTATGTTCTGTCGGGTGGTTCCTTGTGCGTCATCAGTTGATGATGATGTGGACTGCACTGCCCGGGAAAGCACCTCACGTGTGAACCGTTCCCAACCGTGGCCAGCGTGTGAGTTGGCATTACCTGCTCTCACTGTAAGGACAGTGTTGAGTAATAGGACACCCTGTTCTGCCCAATTTGTTAGATCACCATGAGTAGGTATTACAAATGATGGGTAGTCCACTTTCACACCTTTATAAATATTGCGCAGACTTGGTGGTATTTTGGTGTTACCTTTAACTGAGAATGCAAGACCATGTGCTTGACCAGGTCCATGATACGGATCTTGCCCAATTATTATGCATCGTACTTTTTTCAATGGTGTTAGCTGACTCCATGAATAGATTTCCTCTCTCGGTGGATACACAGTATGTGTTGTGAACTCTTTGCGCACAAACCTTTTCAAATCAAGGAACCAGTCTTGTGTAAAGACATCTGCTAAAGCTTCAAACCATGAATCTTCCATAGTTTCAATCTCTAAACTAAGCAATTCTTTTTCTTCCTTGTTTAGCTTATCTTGAAATGTTCTTTTGAACTGAGATACATGTTCTGTCGTGTCCTTCTTGTATTCAACATTCACTGTAACCTTTGTTTCTATCTTCACCTTCTTTCCACCGCCAAAGTATTCACCAATATCTCTTTCACGTTTCATATCTCCACTGCTTTTAGTTTACTTTGAAAAACATTATCATTTTTCGTGTTTTCAACGATTCATGAAACTTTCGCATTATACTTGGTGTCATAAACGAA